>VFFE01009205.1:438500-623022 GCA_008921705.1 Burhinus oedicnemus
TATAAGCTTAAAAAAAAAAAAAAAAAAAAAAAAAAGATCCAGAAGAGGAGTCATATCAAATAAATTGAGGAGTTGTTTTATGGTGACAGCAGTTTAAGAGCATGTGGTTTTAAACATTTTCTAAAGAAAAGGATATCAAATGGGGATGACTTTTTTTTTAAAAAAAAAACAGTATTTTTGCAAAAACTTGTAAATTTTTCCCCTAAATGGGTTCTTATCTATGTAGTATATGATGGTAATATACAAGAAATAACATTTGTATATGTTTGTACAAGTATTTTCTAGAGGGAAGAGGATATAACTAGATTTAACATTACAATTTAAAGTAAGTATCATAAACAGAATATGAAAAGAATATAAAACTCATTTAATTTCATTTACACTGCTACCTGGCAATTACAGTTCCTTTCAAATTATGATTTATCTTCTGGGAAAGTACAGGAGAGCAATACAGAGACAAAGCTGGTTGTGTCCCTAATAATTTATTTTTTATTTTTCATTCATTTTTATGAATTAATAAGCCAGAAACTTAAAAAACAAACAAAAAAACCCCAAACAAACAAAAAACAACAAACAAACAAAATCACAGCTACCTCAAGCAATAACCTTTTATGCTGAAAAAAAGCTTAAACTAAGTGTATTTCTTGGTTCCAGTGATAGAGACTGTGTTACCTAGGACTTCAGATATATTGATTCTAGATATATTGTTTCTTTTGTTTGTTGAACTATCCTTTAGATTTTTCTCTTTCTGTGTAGCAAGTTACAATGAATTTGATCCTTTCTTTTAATATATTTTTTTTAAACATCTGTAAGGTAAAATTGAAGGGTTACACCTGGTTATCAAAAGTAACAGGAAGCCAAATACCAATACATCAAATCCCTATTGCAAATGGTTAGGCCATTTTCAAAAGACTTAAAAAATGGGGTGCATGTAGGTTTGAATGTTGCTTCAGGGTGCAACAGGGTGAATGTGGCTTCTGCTTGGCCCTGTTAAAAGCTTGAGATTTGTAGAATTGGCATAGCTATCTTACACAGTCTAAATACTTATGGCTCTAGTCTGTATCCTAAAATTGAACACCTGCCAAGCTCTACAACGCTATAAATTAATTTTTGTTCCTTTATGTAATAAAACTCAAGTTAAAAAGTGTAAAAAAAAAAAAAAAAAAAAAAAAGTGAAGAAAGCAGAAATCTATTTTGCTGGCTAACCCATTTCACTTAGGTCTTTTGAATTGCTGAAAAGATCCATTAACTCAAGCTTAACATACTAAACAGGATTTCTTTTTTCAAGTTTAAATGGTAAGTATTAAGCTAAAATATTAGTCATACTTTCTTCTATCACATGAGACTTCTCTTCCAGGGCCGTTAACAAATGGTAATTTACTCGTAAGTATCCTGCTGTGGTAGACATTTAGTCCTATGGTTCAACGACGTATGTGTATCCCTGATAAACTTGGTGTGCTATGGCATACCATATTGTTTACATAGGTTGCTCCTGCTCTATGCTGAAATTGCGCCTAACTCATCAACTTTTGTGTGCTCTGGTGAAGGTGTAAAAAAGGAGACTATTGTTACTTAAAACAATGACAAATTAGACTGTGTGATGCAAGCAACGTTCCTCCTACCGGTCTCCGGACAGAATCCATATTTCTTATCTCTATCATAGTCTTCAGTGGTTCCACACCATCGATATCCATCTGTCCTGCCTTCTGTTGTGCACTGGTCATAGGACTGGCCTTGAAATTTAAAGGGGAATTTGCATGGCTGCCCGTCCCCATTGCCGCCCATTGTAAAAAGTGCTGTAGGGAGAACGAGAGAGAAAAATGTCAATACGCAATGCTCACTACCAACAAGGAATTACAGTGTGCCAATGGTAACATGCAAAGGGCTTGACAGAGGTTAGACAGCCGTCGTGCATGGTGCAGTTCACACTGAGAACTTCTGTTTTACATCAACAGTGAAATGCTTTGGCAAGATAGACCAGGGAGGTTACAATCTCACAAGTGTACAGAAGGAATGACTGATTGATCTTTATAAATCATAGAATAAAATGAAATGAACTGGGAATGAAGAAAATTCTACCAAGCTGTTTGAATGTGGCCTGAATTGTGTATATCCTTTATAGCCTGCCTCATAACATAAAATTAATATCCCTTCTTGAAACAACATTTAGAAAGAGGATTCTGAGAAAGTCACCCGTGTTCCTTAGTGCTCTTCTGACTCATTTACCTTGCATCCAAAATGTTAGCTAGAATGGCAAACTTTGTACAGAGCCACAGACAAGCCAGATTGTTTTTCTTAACAGCCATCTGTGTACATTTTCAGTTTCTTTAAGATGCTAACATATAGTAGAGTTAAAGTCAGATAATAGTCTCTAGGCTTTTCCTCTAGGCTTTGCTTCTCATTTCTGACCATCCCTGTAGCTGGGCTCAGGCACTCAATAGATAAGCAAGAGAGGACAAATATGACTCCTCTGACAAAGCTGAACGCTGGACGCTTCTTCTGTCTTTAGCTTCGTTAATGTTGGTCTTCTAGGGGTTGTTTATTGTCTGTCTGCATACGCAAACAAGGCCCCAGGGCTCAACTCTGAGAACCAGAAATCTCTCTTGTGGACGAAGGAGTACAGATTAAACTGAGTCAAGAGTTCTGGGATCTGTTTTAGGATTTTAGTAAACTTTCTGGAATATCTAGAGAAAGCAGATAAAATCTCTCACGCTGATATTTAAAAAATATCTGTCCAAGTTGAATGACATGAAAATGCAAATGATTCAGAACACATCTGACATCTTGTGAATCTGCCTGTGTCTTCTCTTGGCTGCTCCATCTGTGGGAATTCTCAATGGTAGGACAGTGTCTGTGAGTGCCATGTGCTGGTGAGAGGAAACCATGAGGGCAACAAACTGGGCCAGGCCTTGCACTGAACAGAGATTAAAAAAAAAAAAAAAATCCTTTGTGCAGCCATGTGCTAATTCCCCTTGAGATTTAACAACACCTCAGAATGGACCACGTCTGTTTGAATTCCCAGTGTAAAGTATGCATGATTTTGCCTTTTTTAAGGTGCCCAAGGAGGGACACCTTTCTGCCTCTGCTTCCCCCGGTTTAAAGCTAAAGCTAAAACCCAAACGTGTGTGGGAAGGCTTGGCAGGTTATTTCTAACTTCCATTTTTGATGACCAAAATGCCATTGTAGCCCGAGTGTGTAGGATTCAGAAGTGTGCTTCAGTTTTTAGAGTAGTAATAAATAAAAACCCTAGACCTTTTCTGTCTGAAGGGTGACTGGGAAGGGCTCTAACAATGGGGTATTGTGACACAGGTGACTCATTTTGCCTTTTCCACTTAAATCAGTAACTGGCCACAGTACCAGGGGCACGAACCAGGAGGTTACTGAACTAAGTTTCAGTCCCACTAAGGAGAGGACTTGGAGCTTTACAGGCCTGGCTCCCACATGCGAGTTTGCTGCACTTCTGATCTGGCAGAGCTCTCGTCTGTATCCTTCTGCATCCTGGGCATGGAAGCAGCCGCACAGCAGTCCTATCTCTAGGTAAAAGATAACTGCAACACACACTGTGCCCCCCCAAAAGAGCAAGCTGCAACTGTTTGTATTTGTCTCAATGCTGTAGTGAGTTAGAAAACATGTATTAACTAGGACTGTGGCTATTGTGATTGGAGAAAGACTTTATTTTTCTATAAAGAAATGATAGAATTGGAAGGCAAAATTAAACTGAGTTGTTTAGATGACTCATTTACCACATGAGCTGCTTCCAGCTCTAGATCTGGCAAACTCTGTATTTTAATAGCCTTTTTTTATTGGTTTAAATGTGGCTAAATTGCAAAAACCTTATGGAAAGTCAATCTCTTACTGCTTTGCATGGAGTCTTTCTGAGTCACAGTCAAAATGCAGTTTTTCATTTTGCTTGAGGTAACATCATGTGATGGTAACAACAACGGTTTATTAAGTTTTCAAATCCTCCCCCTGCCTTAACTAGAAAATTCTTTGCTTTAATGTAAATGGAAGTTAAAGACAGAGACTAAGTCCACTTCCCCCAAAACAAAACAAAAGCTTTATTTACTTGTAAGGGGATCTTAAAGGGCCTGACTCTTGTTCTGCATCATAGTAAGCTCAGCAATTTAAAAATTAGTGAAGATGTACTGATGTGAGAGCAGATTCAGACTGGACGTTACTAATCTGTGAGCTGCACTGCACTGTTGGCTGTTCCCAGAAAAAATCGGCCAGTTGTGATGTAAGGAAACCTCAGGCTGGAAGGCTGCTGAAAACCCTGTGGCACAGACTGAAGGTGGAGGTAGCTGCAGCTTCAGGAGGGTTCTGCCTGGGAGAGCAGTCGAGCGGCAGCCTACAAGAACTGTGACCAGTGTGAGGGAGGTACAGGCAGAGTACACATCTCAGTAATGTTTGATATCGGAGGACCAAAATTAGGAGCCTAAACTTTCTGTAGTGTCAGTGGAGTTTGGTAGAGAGAGAGATTTAAGATCCCTTGATCCCATATGGCAAAGGAGGGGTTCAGCACACCTGCATAAGATTCGTGTAGTAGGCAGATAACTTTCTGCTTTCCCTTCTTCTGCTTTGACAAATGGTAGTTGAATCAGTCTACAAAATTAGGGTACAGATCTGGGATTAACTTTAGAAGAGCCTAGTGCAACACTATAGCTTTAAAAACGTTTCCTGCAGCGTGCCTCTATAACAAGAATTGAAACTAACTTCAGTGAATTGAACAGGAGAGAAACAAACACTGACAACTAGCAATGTTGCCCCCAACACAGACTCTATGATGTAAATCCTCCCCTATCTAAATGTATTAGCTGGGTTTTAGCAAACCGTGTCTTGGAGCAATGAGTGAACAATGAAGCTCTGGATTTAATAAGAAACATCTGTGCATAACTGTTCAAGGATCTTGCAAAACAATTGCATCAGAAACAAAAGGCCGAAACCCTTCTGTTCCATTTCAGAAACCTTCACACAAGCATTTCCAGGAACATCAACTTCCAGAACCAACTCTCCCTGAGAGTGCTTCACTGCTTACGTTTTCGGTCTTGTATGACTTCGGGATTTTACAAAGATATCAGGGTATGTGGATCTCCATTTGCCCAGCTACCTATAATCCAGGCTTCGTTCTGACTGTATCTGAGCATTTGGAGTATTGTAAAGAAATAAGCCCAATGTTGCTCTTTTACAGCTGAAAGGATTAACCTGAGGGAGAAGAGATTTGGGGAAAGGCGGGGAATGAAGGAGATGCCAAAGTTCTAGGAAAAAATGATTGTGCGGGTATGTGTGTGTGCATGCGTATACCCTACTGAAGTAAATGTTAGGCTAAAGAAGCCAGTTCTGAAAGTCATGTAACTAACAGTAACTTCTTTTAATTAACTGAAGTCTGTTAAAAGTTCACACTCCTGCTTGCTCATCCCCTATAGTTGTATAAATTGCTGTCACCATGGTAGATCCCAGCTCTAGATGTGACCTATAATGGGCAATTAGGGTTTTGGAAATTAAAGAATTTTTTTTTTTTTTTTTTATCCCATTAGGGCTAGAAGGCTGTTATGTTCTACAACAGATCTTTGCAAACCATTAGCATCCTCATGCAGAAAATTTGTAATCTTACATGGGATGGGGAGGGACTCTATCAGGGAGTGTAGCGATAGGACAAGGGGTAATGGTTTTAAACTGAAAGAGGGGAGATTTAGGTTAGATATTAGGAAGAAATTCTTTACTATGAGGGTGGTGAGGCACTGGAACAGGTTGCCCAGAGAAGCTGTGGATGCCCCATCCCTGGAGGTGTTCAAGGCCAGGTTGGATGAGGCTTTGAGTAGCCTGGTCTAGTGGAAGGTGTCCCTGTCCATGCCTTCCAACCCAAACCATTCTATGATTCCATGATTCTGTGGTGTTGGAAACTGTGTGGTCTTGCAAATGAACTTGAGAAATCCCCAAAATTTGTCAAGCAGGAATCCATCTAGTGTTTGGCTACAACAGGATACCAGAGAAATTTTGAAGACAGGATATCTGAAGTTTTTCTACATACACATATCTGTGATCTTTCAAAAAAATTATGTGTACTTAACTGACACGTGCATATTAATGCACATACATGTGTTTTAACAGTACTCATTGAGTCGTGCCCGGGACATGTTGAGCTGTGCTTGTGCATTCTTGGTCTGGCAAAACCCTGAACATGACTTGTTTTGTTAGCTTTGCATCTTAAGCATCACTAATTTTCTTTCAGCAATCTGCATTCACTTTACTTGTACTGACTGAATGTAGCCATAATATTATAAATAAGTTCAGTACTATTGTTCGAGCAGGATTAGCATGAGTCCAACAAAAGCTCCGTTATTTTCTGTTTTATTCTCTTTCATAACTCTGTTTTTATTTATTGTGACACAGCAGTAGCAGGGAGGAGTTTTAGTGATGCCGTGGGTCCATTGCTTAGGACATAAGGTAACAAGAGTGTTGAAACTCTCCCTGCTGCCAAAAGCCTATAGCAGGCGGTTATGTACAAAAGGAAAAAAGTGGATGTGGGAAACTGCAGTACTGGGAGCGTCGGTGAATACAGGTGCCACCACTGGAGCTGGCAAATAGGAGATGGAACTAAGCGGCTAAAAGCCCCTTAACCTTCTCTACTTTTCTCACTGCTGATAAATTAGCACAGCAGGCTACAGCCAGTTATACTTAATTGCTTCTCTAAAGGTTTCCTGCTGTGTGATATACAGGACATCAAACTAACGCTCATATAATAATAAATTGCCCAAAATCTTATATCCAGTAGACTCAGCAAGATTTTTCAAGCATATAAATACATCTTCCCAATGTTTAACAGGAAACATATTTTCATAATTTCATTTGAAAGACAATAATCATATTGTATATTTTTTTGAAAGTTATGGCTACACGAAAGCATTAAACGCATTGTCTAATCTGTAAATGAGTGTTTCCAAATATGAAATACATTGCTTGTGAAATGGAGCATTCTGTTCACATTCCCAAAAGTTTTAGAAATTAAGTACGATCCTCGCTTTCCTAGACCCTCTAACAGTTTGTGCATATACTGATACAGAGTTACGATTTCTGAATACAGTGTCATTCCTGTATCTAAAGTGAGCTGTTGGAACTGCTTTATGAGTAAGAGTCAGAAGACCTGCGTTAAAAATAAAAACCTACATTCTAAAAATGTGAGTGCTCTCCTGGCTAGCAATTTGCAATGTACCAACATATAAATAACTTTGTACCAGCATAGATACTCACTTGAAATTCAATCATTTTTATTTTCAAAAGCAGTATGAGGTTATTTAAAGGGTGATTTGTGACAATAATAGTGTCACATTGCACTAAAAGGGCTCCCAGACTCCGAGGACCTGGGCAACCATTTGGTAAAATTGGTATGCAAAGTTATAGAGGTTTGGCTTAAAGGGTTTCATCCTTAACTGCTAGTTTTTGTCAGTTACTGCTCTTGAAGAAGGTGCAGTTGCAATAATTAGTGGAATAGCCTGCATTTTAGGGAGAGATTTCTGTCATTTGGTGTGCTCCATCTCCAAATTTGGCCCTATCCTTGCTCTAAAAGGTGGTTGTCTTTCCTGGATCACAAAACTGAACCTGTAGTGTCTTTGATGTATATATGGAGCCGACATTGCTTCTGACATATCTTCAATATGTCCTTGTTTTTAGAGAAATGCCTCGGCCTGGGCCATCATCAGTTACAAACTCTCCTACAGCAAGGGAGCCTTTAGGGATTTTTGTCTGCTTAGATATTGAAGAGATATTAAAAGCAGTAAATCTAAATAGGCCAGAAAGGAAGTGGAAAAAGTACAAGGAGAAGTAGATGGGCAAAATAAGTAGGGAACAGTCTCCCAGGAAAAAACAGTAGAAACAATGATCTACTTACACTCATGGGGACAAAAGCCATATTTGCCATCTGCATCAAAGTCTTTGGTTGTAGAACACCAGAGGAACCCGTCACTGCGTCCTGCATCTGTGCAGCTATTGTATTCCTTGCCATTGAACCAGAAGGGAAATTTGCAGTATTCACCATCTGCATTTCCATACTTCACTCTAACCACTATAAAGAGAACAAATGCAGGGGTGAAATTAGCCACCAACTGATACAAAAAATACAGTTTTTCGAAATCGTCTTTTCCTGGAGGACATTGGTATTGAAATGCAGTCTGAATTTCCACTTTGAAATTCAATATGCTGCTGGTCTCTCTATTGGCAAGATGATCATAGCTGAAATAATAACTGGTAATTTTGAAAGAATTACATGGATATTACTCATGGTGAAGTGTTAGAGTGAACAGTCCTTAGAATCAGCCCAGAAAAATATATATGTTGTTGTTACTATGGCAATGCAAACTTATAAACATGCTTTTAATACATTCAGTAATTTAGTTTCTTTAGTAATATGGTCTAAAATGTTTGAAAGGTTCCAGGCAGCAGCTGAGCATGAGCTGAACATGCCTTGTGCCTCATAAACCACTTTGGTATTTCCAATTTGACTTGAATGAGATCTGCTGTGGTGCTGGGGGGATAGGGTGGTAATGCAGACACACCCAGGTCCTGGGTTTTATTTCAATTTGCCACATATAGTCCTAAACTACAGTACTGGTGCTGTAAGATATGCTAATGTATGGATAATTCACTTATCCATAGCATTTCTTTTAATGGCAGTAACTAACTGGATGCTTGCGCAGTATTTCCACGAATACAGAGAACAATTTCCTCCTATTGGTTGTTAGTCTGAGGCAGGGATCCACTCCAGTTGCTATACTGGTCAATGCTTCTGCTAAAGTTAAAAGAAAGCCAAACAGAAGGAAGTTGACTATTTTGGTATTAAAGTTCAATTTTTTTTTTCAATGGGAGGACAGCTGAGAAAACTAGAATCTGAAATGAAAGGCAAACATGAGTTTGAATTCTTATTCTAAGTTTTCCAAATTATTTTACAGTAGAAGAATTATAACTAGAAATATATGATTGTGGCAAAACTCAAACAGAAAAAAGAGGTCCCAGACTACTAATACTTGATCTTGTTTGTCTAGTTCAGGTGATACTATCTGGATTTCAGTTGTTTTTGTCTAAAGGGTATAGCAAACTAAAGATTCTTGGAGATGTTCTTAATCCACTGTTCGATGTTGATTTTGTTTCAGGCATCAGCATGAGGGGTTTATATTCAATTTGGTTTTGACATGAGTATATAAATCCTTATTAAGGTAGATGGTTCCATTATTAAGAACTGGAGCCATAGCTTAAGTCATCTTAAAAGAGTAAGCCAGCTGAAAAGCACTGGCCAGTCTGCGTCTTACAAAGGAACTTAAAGATATTGTAGTTTGGGTACCTGAGAACGGAAGCATTCAAAATCATAGAATCACCGAGATTGGAAGAGACCTTTAAGATCATCGAGTCCAACCATCAACCTAACACTGCCAAAAACACCACTAAACGTAAGCACCACATCTACCTGTCTTTTAAATACCTCCAGGGATGGTGACTCTACCACTTCCCTGGGCAGCCTGTTCCAGTGATATAACCCTTTTGGTGAAGAAATTTTTCCTAATATCTGATATAAACCTCTGCTGGTGCAACTTGAGGCCATTTCCTCTTGTCTTATCGTTTGTTACTTGGCAGAAGAGATTGACCCCCCCCCCTTGCTACAACCTCCTCTCAGGTAGTTGTAGAGAGCGATAAGGTCTCCCCTGAGTGTTCTCTTCTTGAGGCTAAACAACCTCAGTTCCCTCAGCCTCTCCTCATAAGACTTATTCTCTGGGCCCTTCACCAGGTTTGTTGCCCTTCTCTGGACAGGCTCCAGCACCTCAATGTCTGTCTTGTAGTAAGGAAACCAAAACTGAACACAGTATTCAAGGTGGGGCCTCAGCAGTGCTGAGTACAGGGGGACAATCACTTCCCTACTCCTGCTAGCCACACTATTCAATATAAGCCAGGATGGTGTTGGCCTTCTTGGCCACCTGGGCACACTGCTGGCTTATATTCAGTCAGCTGTTGACCAACATCCCCAGGTCCTTTTCTGCCAGGCAGCTTTCCAGCCACTCCTCCCCAAGCCTGTAGTGCTGCATGGGGTTGTTGTGACCCAAGTGCAGGACTTGGCAATTGGCCTTGTTGAACCTCATACCGTTGGTCTTGGCCCATCGATCCAGTCTGTCCAGATCCCTCTGTTAGGGCCATCCTACCCTCAAGCGGGTCAACACTCCTGCCTAACTTGGTGCATCTGCAAACTTATTGAGGGTGCACTCGATCCCCTTGTAGCTGTGGCTTTGTATTTTTCCCACAATTCATGAAGGTTGTGCAGCATCAGGCCTGTTATTAATTCAGGTTTTCAAGGGGCAACAGTAGAGGAACAGAAAGAGAAATCCTAGGTAACATTTATTTAGGAATTACATAAACATTTTGTAGAGAACAATTTAAATTGTATAAATTAATTTTCATCCCCTAACATTTATTGACATGTCAATGAAAACATTTCGTGCAGTGCCTGAAACAGCATTAAAACGTAGCAGCTAGCAGACCATATGTTCTGAAACATTAAAAAGTCTGGTACCTTGCCCCTCTCCAAGAGTCCACAGTTCATCATCATCAAAATGGGAGTCTCCTCCAATTCCTGGCCCTGGTGCAAAGGCATGAGCCAGGAGACCGTCTTTCCCATCAAATGGATAGCCATCACCATGTTCTGCAGGAGGAAGCAGACAAAAAAAGAGCAGTTTCTAATGACCTCGACTCTGTTGGAGTCTATACATGAATGATGATTATCATGTGTGCTTTCCCATCCAAGACAGCAGCAGAATATTCTAGTGAGTGAGTTTATTGGTATGGGTTGTGCTGGCAAGACTGAACCAGAAGAGAAGAAGCCAGTTCTTACAAAGAACATTAAGTGTCAGTACTGCAGTTGTCACAGAGTGTTATTTTATATCTCGTAAGTATTGTGGAAAGGAATCAAAGACAGTGAAGAACAGTGAAATATTGTACATTAGATGTATGACTGCATACGCGCTGCTATTTCTCAATGGAGACTGGTAGGAGCTGTAAAATAAACATTGCAGATGGAGGGGTATTTTCAGGTTGTTCGTATCGGTCTCCAATGCAGATTGGAAAGTAAAGGCAGGTTTCTGTTTGCAGGCTACTCTTTTCTGCTGCACCTAGGACTGCTAGGTGCTTTTCTTTGTGCAGGATACTAACAACTTTAAGCTGGAAAGCAAATCAGCTGAGCATCTCCATAGTGAGTCTCTGGAAAGCTAGCTCTTATTCAGTGCTCCGAGTCCTGTGAATGAGCCTATTCCTCCTCCACATCAACCACTCCAAGACTCAGGCAGCTCACAGGGCAACAGCAGGTTAAGTAGCTGTCCTGTTATTACACTGTAGGCTTTTCTTGGAAGTACACCGCATGTGGGTAAGGCAGGCTGGCAAGGGCATAACCCTGTTATTCATAGCTTTCCCACCACACTGACCTGTGCATCAAAGTTGGCTGCCAGCATCTCCAGTTGCATCATTTCAGGCCTTTTGGTCTGATGTCTTGCCATTTAGCAGAAGCCCTAAATACACAGGCCCAATTCTCTACTCTGTTACACTGATTTCATGCTGGTGTCACTCTCTTAATACTAGTTCAGTTCATTCATTTCAGTAGACTAGTGTGTCAGTTGTCAAGGAGAAAATTTTGACGTATATTAGATGCTTTACTCCCGTTTGTTTCAAAGTAGATCCTGTGCTTAAGAGAAAGCTTAAAAACGAAAAACCTTGTGGATGTCCTAGCTCCTGTGAATCTGACATGCAGTAAAGTGATAAGAATGAATGAATGTGGAAGAAGTGTTCTCCCACTGTTTCTGAGCTGACTATAACCAGCAAGTACTAAAACCAACAGAAACACTTTTGCTTTTGTAAGACTTTGTTTTTGTGAACCAAGCCAGACTGGATGAGGATCTGAAGTTTTGAGTTCTGTACAGAATCTGTGAAACTTTTGAGGTCAACTCATCAGTAGCTAAAGCAAAGAAAACCAGCTTGAAATGGAGGCTTTTACAAAGACCTCAGTTATTCTTTGAACTTCACTTCCAAAGTCTACCTCCCAAGTGATTGGCTGCACAAGTACCTTCATTAGTATTAAAAATTCTGTGACTGTCCATAAGACATTAAAATGCCCCAGGTTTACACTGAAAAGCTTTAAACTTTCTTTCATGGGAAACCAGAATTAATTGAGAAGGCATGTACAATGAAAATAAAACAAGTCACCTATCATCAGCTGGAATTAAACCATAATTCATCTTACAATCCGTATTTTTAAATTCCTCGAGACCAAAGATTACATTGAAAGCCTTCATTCTGCTATGCTAAAGAACAGAGACCAGCTGTGGAGTCAGAACTGAGTCACAACTCCATTTTTAAGCTCCAGTATGTTAGGACCTCCACCACTATCACTGGAAAACTGTGTACGAAGCTATAAATAAACAGTACGATGGCATTCCATTCTCTTCTGTGCTGGGAAGCACATCTGAAGATCTGCACCAATATTTCCCAGTTCTATTTCTGATTTGTAAATTTAAAAATAAAATGTTGCCCCTAGCAATTCTCTTTTGGAAAGATAAATATTGTATAAGGATATTGTATAAATACTTTCCTCTCTCTCTCTCTCTCTCTCTCCCCCATGTATAAGAAAGAAAAAAAAATATCGTAGTGAAATTAGATCTTAACTTGTATAAGCCAAGTGCAAGCTAGGACAAAGTTTGCCAGAAAGGCTCATGGGTACTACTTACTGAGGGTAGATCATTCCAATACTAAGGATTAATGAAAGTAACCAAACAAAAAAAAAATATGTAAAAATAGAAAAATATACCCCATCGGCCAAAATTAATCATAATGTCTGCTTCTCCATCATTAATTCGGTTAAATCTCAGCGGTGTGACATCACTCCAGACTTGAAAGGCTCGAGCAAAGGCATCATCTACTGTCTCAGGATCCAAATCCGGAGTATAGCCTATAATTCTTAGAGGTAAGAGAAAGAGTTAAATAACATATAAACTCCTTCCCAGTATTTGTTTTTTACTGATCAAAATGCTGAGTAGGCTCAGTAATGAAACTGGTTAAGAGGTAACACTGCTCCACATGAGATCTAGATGCTTTCCTTTGATTCACAGATGTGTTTAGATGTGGTGCTTACTATTTATTTTTCTTTGGAATTGACGCAGCAGCATGAAGAAAATTATATAGCCAGAGGCTGAAAAGCCTGCATGGCAGTGGGTTTGTACAAAATATTCAGGTTTTTGCATCGGCACTGAGTTGCTGGCAAGCCATCACCTTATGTTCTTTTGCTCCATTAGATTTGAGGTTTACATTTTTGTAGACTACTTAGCTTGCAAGTCATGCTGTCACTTTAGACATGAACATGCAAGCACATGATATATAAGATTTGTCAGAAAAGGAGCTAAGTAATATTCTGAAACTTTCAAGCGTGGGTTCTTTTCTTTAATAATAACAAAACCAGCCCTTCTCCCTCACCTTTGGAGTTAGCTGTATATTGTTTCGTGCCAGTTGAATGCTAAACCTTTACCAGTGTGTGAGTTATGTTGGCAATAGGATGCATGGGGAAATAGGAGGTTAACAGCATGTAAGATAGAGCTATAGCCCTGACGCGAGGAAGGGACAAACTCTTAAGTGCATTGCTTTCTTCTTCTTCATATATTTTAATTGGATTTCTTAGTGCCCTATATTATAGCCAGCTAACCCCCGTGTAAAGACAAGTTTCCATTTCTTTGCTGCTGGGGCTGTGCACAGTGAGGGAAATGAATTTGTGCGTAAGGAGAATGAGGAAGAATCAGAGGAAGCACATCAGTAAGTGGGGGCTGTGAGAGCTGCCATGGTTTTTTTTCAGTGTTATTAGGCTAGTCACAGCACGAGGGATGCTTTGGGTAATAACTTGTGAGGAAGCAGCAGACCAAGTCAAGCAGCTAAGACAAATCTGCTGTTTGTTCTCATTGGTGCTAAAAGTTTGTTCCTGGACTACCTAAGGTAATGGGATTTTTTTTTTTTATTACTGACTTCAATGAGAGCTGTATTGGTCCCTAACTCTTCAGAGTAAGAAATGAAAACATGCTAAACCTATTCCAAAAAGTTTGCTTTAAATCATGTCTGTATATATCTGAAATAAAGTTGTTTGATTTTTAAAATCTGTTTCATGACCTCCAGTTTTATGACTGCTGAACACAGAGGAGTTTGTCCTCCTGTATGGCTTCTGCAGTCAGTAAGTAGTGGTCTCTGCCAAGCAGATGAGCAAGTGAGATCTCCTGCTCCAGTTCCTTAGGATGCTTGCAGCAGAGCAAAGAACAAACCCAAAATCTCTTTAGTCTCAACCAGAACCATAAAGTTGAGCTTTAGATAATTATTCCTGAAATTTTACAATCTGAAATTTCAGAGGTCTTTGCTAAAGCATCTAGTAATTATCCAAAATCTAGCCTTCTAAGCAGCTACTCCACTTCTAAGTGTCTTGTTTGATTGGTTCTTAAAAGGTTGTGTATGAGCAAAACCCAACATCACCAGTCAGTACCTGTATGTTATATGATTCTTTTCCCATTTTGGCTTTCTTGGAAAGAAGTTGTAATTGGCTACATCTGGGTTACCACAGCGGGGTTTCTTCATTGTCTCAATAGTATTTTGATCCAAATCTCCAGTTTCAGGCAGCCCAAAAAACTTCTGCATTTTCTTCAAAGTGTCTTTCAGGACAAATAAATTGCAATTGTCTTTTGGGCACCCATAGTATTTATTCAAGTATTGCTTGAAAAAAAAATCACAGAACAAAGACTTTAAAATTCATAAAAGAAATAGTTAATCATTACAAACAAATACTGTAGTTCCATGTTAGCTTCCCATCTGTAATTTGCAAGTTTTCTTTTCAAAATGACTATTATTAGTAACTGAGAGACCAGCAGAATCTCCTTAATTGACACAAACCATCCTTGATCACACAACATTGCTAATTAAGCAATCATTTCCACTATTAGCTATCACCTTTACTTCCTGAATTGCTTTATTAGTAAGTAGAGCATAGAGCTTTAATGTAGAACTACAAAGTAAAAATGCGTTTGTCTTTTTTGCTTTCTTTATGATGTATAAATGTGCTTACAGTTTTAGATTTTGTGTGGGGTTTTTTTTTTTTTTCCTGGCAGACTCTATGGATTATTGAGAAACTTGTCCAGGTATCAAAGCAAGCACACAAATGAGACCACATTAATTGAAAAGAAAACCCGCCATTGCTTATTCAAACCACATAGAGCTATTTGAATATTGTGTGTGTTTGCTTTTGACTCAACCATCGCAAAGACCTGAGGCAGGTGGTCTTTGGTAACATCTTGGTTGCCTGGACACTGCAGCCAATCAATATCTGCATACTTAAAATGCTATCGAACACTCCAGCAGATTATGGCTAGAGTGATCTTTCTGGTACAACCATGGTGGCAGGTCACAAAATTATCTTTCCTTAGCAAACAGTAAAGGATCAAAAAGCAGCACAAATCCATTCTTTTCATCTCTTATCTAAAATAATACCCACCCAAGTGTCCTCCACTTTCCATTTTGATCAGTATGACCTAATTACCAGGTGTAGTGCAGTTAAAAAAAAAAAAAAAAAAGGGGTCTGTGTTGTTTGCTACTGACTCTAATCCCAGAGGAGTGGTGGGTTAGTCTGTTCCCTGGCAGTTGTTCCAGTTAAGCAGCCCTGTCTTTCTGGTGTGTTGAGAACTTGCATATTTATGTTAAACTGAACTGTAGATAAACAGCTGTGGTCCTGATTATCCATATATGGTCCCCACCTTCTATGCCATACACAAGTGATTTACACAAACAATTTAGTATTTAGTATTTTTTCCCCTTAAGTTCATTGTTGCCTGACAGAGCAACTGTGAGCTGCTTGGGTTAGGGACCAACCCTGAGTGAATGCCTGCAGTCTCTAGCACGTGGTGAAACCTACCATAAAAACGTAGTCATGCGAATGAAAAAGAGTTACAGGAAGCAAACGGGAAAACTTCCAGTAATAGCTTCAGCAACTGTATAAAATCCTTTATCAACTCTGTTCCTAACTGGAGATGAACAAACATGGCCGCACAACAGCCTGCCGGCTAGCTAGAGGTTTTGGATGCAGTGTTTGGATCCAGACTGAATTTGAGAAAACCTGGAGCTCAAGCTGTTGCCTTAGCTTGGACTGTTGCACAGATACTCAATCACACTGTTTAGGTTACGTACAGGTTTAGATTGTTGAATTTTTATCCTCATTCAGGAGTAGGTAAATGGATTATGATGAAGATGTTAGTTTGGGTACTTCTATAACAGGTTCTAAACAGCTTGACTAAACTATCTGGAGTTGTAGGCTTTATCCAGTAAGGTGAATCTTACGGTTCTCTTGTACAGAAATTCCAGCAACTCCACACTCAAGTCTGGGTTTGCAATATTTTATGCCTAGCTCTAAAGGGAAAGCTACAGCCATGTCAAATGGCAGGTGTTCCCAAACTGAGGTGTAGGCCACCCAAACTGGTGCTGAGCATGACGCAAAGCTGACAGATGCCCTTGCCAATGATGCTGTTAGACAGGAAGGTTGCAGGTTACTGATCTTTCCGGTAAAACGGTTTGTGGCAGAGGAAGAAGCATCCTTCAGGCATTGTATCCAAAATATTAACTACAAATCAAAGGTAGGAAAATACCCTAAATAAGATAAAGGTGTATTTGCCAAAAATGTATCAAGGAGAATTATTTCTAACTGAGGATTAGAAGAGGCCTGACAAAATGACTGCACATTTCAGTTTTGTGCCTGGAAGTATTCCTGAGGGAAAGCTTACTTTATGTATCTAATTCATTGACTGAAGTTCACCCAGGAGACTGGGGATGACTGGTACGTCAGAAAAACATAGCAAAGGATATTCGATGATTGCAGTTGGTCAAGCCTGGATTTCACCACGCTCCTCATTAAGTCCAGGCGTACCTCATCTACCCTGCATAGGAAATGGTTCAGAGCTTACTCAGAAAAAGGATTTAATCAAGATGTTACACCATTTCCTTCAGGAAGTCCTCCATCCACCTACTGACTAAGCACAGACTATGCCTCGTCTTTGTGATTTTTATAACTTCTGATGTGGTATTTCTCCAGTAGAGACTGCAGCGCTGGCAAATCATGGACACAGAATGGTTTCACCTTTGCTAACACTAAGCTTCTGTCTGCTCATAGTTAATGGGGCCTGGTGGCAATCATGTGAAATGCATTAAGACCATAATCAAACAAGCCAGTTTGGAAAATCTGTTATCCCAGTTTTCATTTTAATGTAGGTTGATAGATTTTCTTATGCTTCTGTTTGCATGTCCCAGTGAGGTACCATGATGTAATATAGACTATACATCAGAACTGAAGTTTACTGAAGAAGATGGGTGCTTCTTTTAGGTTTGGGAGTAAGATATGCAGCCAAAAATATAAAATGAGGCATGGTAAAGAATTTTACTTGCTAGGATTCTAAATAAAAAGCTAACCCCTCTCAGTTTTTTCCTAAAACGGAGATTTTACTGAAGATGAGAAAGGAACATAACCAGCTGTTCTATGAGAAGAGAATCTTGAAGCAAATGTAGTGTCTATGTAAACCACATCTTGGCCTAGGCTGCAAAATTCAGTTTCCCCAGAGTCAGCAGGGAGCTGTGGTGATCTGGAATTTTGATCCAGCCCATTAATGAAACAGAGTCCAGCTGCAACACGGCAATTTGTGTTCTGATGCTGAGTGTTGGGGCTGTTCAGATGGAGGGTGTGAGGGAAAGGCAGCCAGTTAGCTTTACCCGAGAATACTACAGGAAAGACAAAGAAGAACTGCAGTGTTAAACCAGCTTGTATTTTTCCTCTGAGTACACATAATAAATAGGTTGTTCGAAAGAACCAGAGATGAGGGGAGATGTGGATTGCCGTTATTGAATAAAAGCCTGACTGTGTCTAAGAAAATAGATTATTTAAGAGTGGTTAAATTACAATTAGACATGTGTGACCCTACTCTCCTCTCCCGCGTGCACTGCCCCCCTGCCCCCTGGCTGGTGTGCTGCTAAGGCAAAACCTTGGGTGAATGTGTTTTGTTAAAGGCCGAGGAGTGCCTTTTTGGGTCAGTTTGTCTGTTTTTCCTAAACTTTCCACCACGGCTCCCATCTGGAAATCCTCTCTCTATCCTCCCCCAGACCTTCTTTAACCTGGCAAGCTTTCCCAAGATGCACACCAACTCCTAAAGAAAAGTGACCAACTTTCAAACCTCTGTGTCCTAAAATAAGAATAATTTATCTCAATGTTCCTTCAAATGGACTTATTGCTGAAGAAGAGAAATGTCTATAATTTACATGCTAAAATAAGGATAATCCATCTCAATCTCCCCTTAAATGGACTTCCCCATAATGTCATTTTTATGAAGGTCCACAGGTCTAAAATAAGGTTAGAATAAAATGCTGTAGAGTTATAGATATAATTTGCTAACGTCACAGAAATCCAAACTCCTTTTCTTATTCCAGATTGAATTTGGAAAAAAATATTTCTTTAAACATCTGATGAGATTTTTTTTTTTTTTTTTTTTCAAAGTCAAAACTAGTCACAATGGCTTCTGAAACTCGAGCCAGCTTTGGATTGTAAATGTCCCTTAAAGCTGTGTTTATGCAACGCACGGTAAACAATCTGGAAAACAAACTTCTGAAGGCTGTGATACATGCATTAAGTGAGTCTCGACAGCCCTCACTTCTACTTGATTCGAATAAAAAAATGACATGTCTCTTATTTGCCCTTCTCCCCTCACACCATTGCAATCTTTTGATTGTAGTTATGATGATTTAATGAAATTATTTGGTATGTTCAGACTTAAGGAAAAAAAAAAAACCAAACCCAAACACTTTCTTTGCTGGCTTTAAAAATTTTAAGAGAGGAAACATAACTTGGCTCTACTTTTAACTTTTGAAAGCTGATACCTTTGCTAGCTAGCTAGCGCTTCCAGAAACTCTAGGGAGAGAATGCTACAGTCATTCCACAGCCCCAGCTGAAACAAGAAAGAAACATCTGCTTATGAAAGAACAATATAAATGTGAAGCAAAGATGAAACCAACACTTACCACTGCTAGTTCTTTGTCTGTTTTGGGAGTGCTGTCTCCAGGAAACTTAATGATTGGTGACGGTGCAGCTAAACTTTTGTTAAAAAGATAAACTTGGATCAATAGTACTTTAAAAACGAAGCCACAGACAATGCGAGTCTTCATTCTGCCTAAACTCGTGCTCTCCTCTTTCGAAAAAGATTTTCCCCGACTGCCTGTCAGTTCCTTTAGCTGCACAGTGCACCAGTTGCTTATCTGCACATCTTAACTCTCTGCACCGTTTTCTCTTTTGCTTGCTCTAGCAATTCCTTTGTATGTTTAAAACATCCAGATGCGCAGTCTCAAGCTACCACAAGAGGAAGTCTGAAAACTAGTGGAAACATGAGAAAAGGGCAGTTACCAGATGTGATTGCTGTGATTTTAAGGTAGCAACAGGCAGATACTTATTACTGCTGAAAGAGGCCACGTTTTTGCCTCATTTGCATATATGAAAGCATTTAGTTATGCCAGAGAGCAGAAAAAAGCAAAATCTGACTTAATCTTGAAGATGAAATGTCCCACATTTATTTTAAATAAATAAATAAAAAAATCCTAAACATTATTTTCCTGGTTAAGTATTTTTATTATTTTTTTAGCCTTTTTTTTTTGCCGCAGACATAATCATCTGCTTCAGTCATTTGTGGTTACACTTCTACGTGGTGCCTTACAGTAAATGTTTTGATTACAGATTTTGAGGCAGACCCTGCACGGGCCAGTGCAGCCAAGTGAGGCTTCTTGTCCCGCTCCTGCTTCAGCTCCCCAAACGGTGGGTCTGTGTACACAGGGCTCACCCGCACTTGGCGTGAGCGTCGCACCCTCCCTGGTCTGGGCAGAACGTGCAGAGCTCTGAATAAGATTCTTGTGGCTTGTTTGGGTTTAGAACCAGCTTGAGGCTTTGCCACCAACAGGCACAGTGTATCACCTTAACCTGTGGGGTAAGAGATCATCAGGCAGATTCAGCAATAGAAATTATCCTCAATAATTGACGTCAGGGGAATTGTACAAAATTCAGAGTTTGCTTATGCTGGGGTTTTGGTCTGCTGGTGCAGCTGCCTTAGTCTGAAGTTCTGGTGTAAATACGGCCATTGTTGTGGTCAGTCTTTTTATTGTGTCATTCATAATATTGCCAGATTTGAGATGTTATTACAAGCAGAATATTTTTTTAACTGAATATCCCTAATCTAGGGGCTTGGCTCATGACTTTTTAAGCTGGGAGGCTGGCAATTCTGCGTGAATGCAAACTGTGTTCTGGCCAGCCAAGTGTCACAGAACAGTTTCTATTAAACATGAGTCCAGCCGTCACGGTTCCTCTGAGCCGTATGTCAGCATAAAGGTTGTCGTGGCTTTCCACTGAATGTTAAATGAAAGTTTTCCAGATATGACTCTGGTTGCCAAATAGGGCTGTCAATGAAAAGGAAATGCTTACTCATAATATTTTGACATTTGATTGTAAATAGTTAATATTGACAGTTCTTTGATTTATGCTAATATCAAGCTATTTTGCTAACTGCACCCCATCATCCATGAACCGAATAGTCTTCTATAAAGGCAAGGATTTCAAAGGGTGGGCTGAGGGGTTCAGAGATAAATTATTCGCAGGAGTTTTTGCTGCCCATGCAGTTCCATTGACAACCCAACACAGCAGCCGTATGGATGGCTGTGGGCCGAATCAGCCATGGGAAGCAGCGCTTAACACTCAAGAGCTAAATAGGTGTTACGGGAACTTTGTACCTGAATGGAGCTTTCTTTGCAAGCAAGTAGCTTTGTATTTATACTCTCTCATCCTTTCATGTATGATTCCAGTGGCACTTGAGTGACAGTGAAGAACTTTCCTCTAATAGTTCAGCTTTGAAATTGTATCTTCTTTTTTAGCTTTTCCCCATCAGCAAAAAACCACAGTCATATGTGAGAGTTGCCTTAATAAATGGCAGTTCTTAAAATATGATCCAGTTTTTCCACAGCCCTGAATTTGGTTGTGAGGAATGACTTGCCTGCTTTGTTTGTGATGACAGCTCATATTTGTGTCTGGCCACGTGAAACTGTAAGAGAACAAAGGCTAAGAAAGCCTTCACTAGATGTGCCAAGTTACTTTTAACTTATCTTTAATTAAGTAAGTAAAAATATTATGTGTTGTGTTGCAAGATTCTGCAGTTATCGCTGTGCTCTGCAGTAGGTCAAGGGCTGCTGTAAATCTTAAAGCATAAGAACCACCTCATTTTCATAAGAATTTTAATGTAATTTATGATGGCTTAGTAGCTTTCATTTAGAAGGGTACTGCAGTGAAGCCATTTAAAGCCAAATGCGTCCTGGCACATTCCTGTTGCGCTCATAAGCCTCATTGAAATCTAATGAATGCTCAATTCTCAGTGTGTCTTAATGAACATCGAATCAGAAATGGATGAGGAAACTTTTGAATGGGATGTGTGGTCCATGCAGTTGGAAAATCTCACTGGATTTTGTTTCTTATCTTTGCTGGCAGTGAGAGTAGGTGGAGGTCACTTTCTAAATACTCAAAAAAATCATCAAACTAGCAGAAACCATATAGACCTGCACTGAAGCATTGTTTCTCACCTTTGATGGCAGTTTTGCTGGTAAACTGCTTTGCTGGTACTACTTCAGCTAGTGAGCAGTTAAGCAAGTTATGTGCAATTAGGAAACATAATACATAATGGAAAGTTGGATTTATGGGTACTGGGTGAACCCATATATTGAGTTTCTGACCATTCAGTGGAAAGGCATTCTTTCCCGTTAGCACATCAGTAGTAGTTTGTGACATCCTAGCTGAGGTGCCCTCTTTCAGATAAGCAAAGCAAAATAAACACTGATGACGCTTCTTTGTGAGAGTAGAAGTCCTATTGTATTATGACTAAATTTGGGGTAAAATGTTGCTTATCTCCTTATATTTCTCTTTAAGGTCCATGAGATCATCCTGCTCTCAGTGTGCTACAGAGGTGCTGCTTTTCCAGGCGAAGAATGCAGTGGTGCTAAATCCTGAAAGTAGGGCAATTCTGCTGCTGGCCGGCCTCTGCTTTGAGCCAGAGGTTGGGCTAGATGACTTCCCGAGGTCTGTTACATCCGAATTACTCCATGATCCTACCACTCTTGCCGAATTTGAAAAGACATGGTATGATTTTTTGTGTGTTCTCAAACTAGATAAGCTTAAAATCAGGGAGACAGACTCTCACACATTTGAAGTGATGAATTTTGACATTGACAGATTGATGGTTTAACTGCTATTAATGTTTAGTGTATAAACATTCCTCGACACGCCATACTCTGAAGAGATTACCTCTAACATTAATTAGTGACTTCTGAATAGGTTCCTGGAAGTTAAAAATTAAGGAAAGAAGCAATGGAAAACAAAGAGAAAGAGGAATAAGCCCCCCTGAGAAGGGAACATAAGGCCACCTACCAACTTTATGGAAAAGCTGAAAGAGTAACCTAGATCTCCTTTCTCTTACCTTAATACTCACTCTACAAGAAATTTTGTCTATGTACATAGATACTACCTCTGGATTAGCTACAGGAAATGAACACAGTTATTACTACAACTACAGCCTTTTATGTATTTGAGGAAAAAATTCATTTCAATGTTGCACATAACTTCCATATTAAGCAAGCTATTTATTTGATACATACATTAATTTATCTCTCCTGAGTCATAAAAAGTTCCTCTCTAGTTACCATGTTTGTTTCAGTTTAGAACCGCTCCACATTGAAAATTTTAAACCATCTACTTTATGAGTAAGATGCCAGATTTGATTTTTTAAATGCCTACTTTCATGCATTAATAGGAGCTGTATGTCAGAAACCACATAGTCTGAGATGGCAAATGCCCCTTTTGAGGACATACTTCAGTAATAACAGTAAAAAGGGAATCATGATGTCTTGTGAGCTGTAAGCTACATATCTCAGTAGATCTGACTATGAGGAGAGACATGAGTGTGTATTAACATGCCATTTTTATCAAAGGATTTTTCTGTTTTCAGAAAATTATTTTTGAAATTTTTCAGGAACACTCAGCAGTTTCAGGATTAGACTTCAGATGGTGTCCTCGGTAATTTGCTGACAGAGTAGTCTGCCCTCTAGAAATGCACTGTAGCAATTCCTACTGTCACTAATTCCAAAATTTTATCAAAAGTTCATGATTTCCTGGTGGTTCCAAAGGAATATGTTAGGCAGAGTGTCAGTGAGCGCAGTCCATGGGAGAATGATGGATTTATTCTTAGTGCGGTTTCATTTTTTAAATTGAAACGTGTTGCTAGGCTGAAGAAATAAATAATCATCAGGACAATTAAGATCTCAAGAAAGCAGCTGATCATCTGATTACAGAGCCAGCTGGCTATAACTGGGTGCAGTGGGATGTGTATCTCCAAGTAAACTATTGCAGTATGTGTGCATAACCTCTTCTTGTATTTGTTACTTCTTCCAGGTTCTGTGCTGTCAG
Organism: Burhinus oedicnemus; assembly: GCA_008921705.1. NCBI lineage: Eukaryota > Metazoa > Chordata > Aves > Charadriiformes > Burhinidae > Burhinus > Burhinus oedicnemus. The sequence goes on from VFFE01009205.1 coordinate 462,061, forward strand.
TGTATAGCTTCAAGTTTAGGAAGCAAAACAAGAATTTGATTAACATAGATGGACTTGCATGGATTTTAGCAGGGTTCTTCAAAAAGAAATAACAGATTAAAATTGTCAGAAAGAGCCAATGTGGTGGTCTCACAGTGTTTCATTCAGAACTTCTAAGCGATTGGGAAACCTGAGGTGATGGAGAAGTTTGCCTGGGCTTCAGGAAAGAAGGATGTCTTTAGGACAAGAGGTAACAGGCACAAACTTGACCATAGGAAGTTCCACCTGAACATGACAAGGAACTTCTTTACTTTGAGGGTGGCAGAGCACTGGAACAGGCTGCCCAGAGAGGTGGTGGAGTCTCCGACTCTGGAGACATTCCAAACCCGCCTGGACGCCATCCTGTGCAACCTGCTCTGGTAGGGGGATTGGACTAGATAATCTCCAGAGGTCCCTTCCAACCCTGGTGATTCTGTGAAAGGTGCCCGTGCGACTATCCCAGGTCCAGTTTATCCAGGCCTTTGACATCTTCTCAGTTTGCCAGGGTTGCCTTGTGACTCATTCTCCTTTGCACAGATCCTGTTCTGTCATTTCTCCTGGATTGTCTTTCTTCCTGGATCATCATTCTAGTGCCTTTCTTCCTGTCTGAGGAAGAGGAGTTTATAAGGACCAGGAAACCAAAGACGTTACAGAAAGGGAATATGGACTAAGCTAATGGAGAGATTTTGGTGCATTTTGCCACATGTCTGATTTATAGGGCACTGCAGTAGAAAATAGCAAAGCCACCAGCGCCGTGCCAGACTGAAGTCCCACTGAACCTGAGGTGCATACGTATCATTTATCTGCTCACTGCTCTTTCTTAGTGGTACCTCTGCTGAAGCTGGACCATCTACACAAGTAATAGTGTTAATATACTAAGGGATTACATTCTTCTGGTGTTTGGCACTGGCAAGACACTAAGCACCAAGTACCTGCCATTTGGTGCCTATAACAGCAAGTGGGTGTCTGCTGCGGTTGACTGATAGAGACCAGTGCCCCTGTAGGAACGGAGAAACACATAATATTAGCGGTTTACCTGTTTTGGTAAAGTTGTCTCCAGGAAGCACTGATTAGTTACAGCAGTCCCCATTTGAGTTTAAAAGGATTAATAACTGCAGCAAGAACTCATTTGTATTGCAGGCAAGTGAGCACGTCTAAGACACGTACGTTGAAGGGTTGATCCTAACAGAATGTAAGCCTTAAACATCCACATAATTTATTATCTGGATTTACTCTCTGCTGGCTCATACTCCGGTGATCTAATTCACCATATCTGACCACCACATGAGGGAGTCTTTAAACTGTTGGAAATCAGTGTGTGTGTGTGCGTGCATGGAGGGGTGAGAGCGGGACAATGTACAAAGGGTCAACAGTTGGTACCAGATGTGATTTTCAGCATTTAAGGTAGCAATTATATTTTTTCTTTTGTTTCTCTCATCCCTTCTGTTTTGGGAAGTTAGTTCCTAAGGATGTGAAGTTCCCTTGACACATGGATTTCATTTGTTAGCTTGCTACTAAATTAGAAATGAATTTTAAGTAAATCTGCTACTCTCAACAAAGCATTTTCCATTGCATTTGTTCATTATGCTTCTGCCTGAACCAGCAATTCCTGCTTGTGTCCTCAGCTGGTGTTAATTGGCATTGCAAAGCTTCTGTTGGGTGAATTAGTTCAGCGGAAATACGCTGAACTACTTTGAGCAAAACCCCAGGCCAAGTTTACATGTGTCACTAGGACAAACTTCTTTGTGCCTTCTTAACACTGCCAGATAGTCTAGAGAAGGTTTAAAATGGAGACCACTTTTATCTCTTGTACCTACACATTTTCCCAATGTAATTCTTACCTGTTTTGACTATTTTGATTTGAAGTATCTGGTAGGATAAAGTGACATCTGGTGAGTTCTTGTAACTTGAATTTGGGCGTTCTTATTACTCATTGCTCTTGACCATTCTGCTAGCTAGTTAGTTCAGAAATCATAAAATAAAGGCTTTGGGAATTTGGTTAGAAACGTGGCTTGAGGTTGGTCGTTGCCTGCTTGTCGCCCCTGAGTTTCAGACAGAAAATAGATATAATAAAAAAGTACGTATTTTAGGTATGTCCATTTAGAGACTGATTGTAGTAAGTAGCATATGCTTGACCTATTAGGTGTTAAGGTTACTAACTGAAATGTGTCTTCAGTGAAAATTATGCCACTAAAATGGAAAGTATAGTGTTTTAATGCGAGGAATGCGAATGGAGAAATACTCCTAATCACCATAAATGGAGCACAATATAAGGCAATTCCTTATGGTGAAACTGTGAAAATGCTCAGAGAAATAGTTTCTACACAGGAACAATTAAGTAATAATAGAGATCATAAATTGGACAACTAGCATGGAATATTGTGAAAGTCTGTACTGATAATGTTTTTCAGAGCAAGTCTGTAGAACTTCCTTTTAGCTTATAGGGCTATTGAATTTAAAGGAAATCAGGTTGGTCTATTGGTCAAGATAAGCTGCTCGAGGAAAGAAAAGCTTGAGTGAGGAGGTGGCTCTGGGTTCCTCAAGGGCCTCACTTGTTAGCTCCAACAGGGCTGGCTGACCACACCGCCTGTGGTTTGCAGAGAGAAAACAGAGTTCAAACTGCTCCTTGGCAGTGAGGTGAGAAAAAGGTTTTAGTGTCAAGCTTTCAACTGCAGAGGAGTAAGAGGAAACCTTTATTTTGGAAAAGCAGTCAAGCTGGTTTTGAGTAAAGATTTTTTAGTTTTGAGTTATTGCTGTTCTCTGAGGACAGTACATCTGTAAAGGGCACAGAAAACCTGATTTGTTTCCAATGTAAATCCAAGCACCCTGCTTAAAACATAAAGAAGTGCATCAGTTTGTATTATTTCAAAGAAAAGCATCATGACTATTAGTATCTGATTTCATACTTAGCCTTTTTCTCCCTTTTCACATATTGACTCTTCCCCATATTTTCAAGCATCCGATTCTACAGTCATTCATGAATGAGGTTGTCACTTACTGTTACGGTTTGCCCAGTTGGCTGCAATGTATGAAGAACACCTAGTGCTTTTGTGTTCATTCGTATTTCACTGTGTGAAGTGTCACCTGGCCAATGGCTTCTCTATTTGAAAATGAAGTGGATCTTGTGGATAAAATGTGCAGAACTAAATCACCTTTAAAAGAAACTCCAGATGAGTGGTGGCTCAGCAGAAGAATGAAGTCTCGATGCTTCTGCATTTGCTTAAGCTTGGTAAACTCAGCATGATCATAACTAGCATTGGGGACAGATCCTGCCGTCCATATTGATGTTGGCTCGCTTCGTATTTTGTCAGTGAGCCTGTTGATCTTAACGAGGCACCTTGCAGTGAAAGGTGTGAGTAAGCGTGATGGGATCTAGCCCTTAGCTAGTAAGGTAGCCACCACTGCACACATAGTAAGAGCAAGAGCTAAGTTGAGGTGCTTGCGTGATCAGCTCCTAAGCCCCATAGTACAGAGCTATGGAATTTCTGCTTTTCAGATTTCAGAGGCAGACCCTAAGGAGCGCCTCACTGAGTGACCTATATCTCAGATTCTCGGAAGAAGTACATTACTTACAAACAGTGCCACGCCAAAGCTAGGTGATTCCCCTCCACTGTTCCGTTTGTATTCATGGGAGAGCTTTTTGCTGTAACAATCGGCAAGTGCAATCCTGAAAATGTCAGAATAATAGTTCTGCTTGCTTTGCTGCTGCTGCTGTGCAGCCGCTTGTTGATAGGCACTGTACATCTCACTTGTCATTATAATGTTAGCATTCAGACACCGAGGGGCCTTAATTAATGACTTTCAAGATCTGGTCTTTTATAATTCATGACAGAACTTTAATTAAAATCAAATATATGGCAGTTGAACTAGCAAAGGATTTAAAGTGCACAGTCTTTGATGGAGACAGTGATTCCCCTTGACCACAAGTGCTGTATGCTGAATGCAAATTCCATTTCATTACAGCAGATTCAGAGAACAGAATGGGCTTTTTTTTTTTTTGAAACAGAGAGGTCCCTGTTGTTATAGACTATGGAAAACTGCTAAGACCAAGGGGCCTGCAGGCATTTGATTCCCCCTCCTATCCCCTTTTCTCCTTCTAAAATCCTAATATATTTAAAATGTCTGTATTAGTAGGGGAAAAAAAACCCGACACAAATTTGTACGATGCTTACATAGCCATTTATTATTTGTACAGATGGGGTGTTAAAATGCTGTGTATGGATCCAGGTAGTCACTCCAGGACTCTCGTCAAGGCAGCAGGAGAATTCTTATTTCACATAAAGGGAAACTGAGGCAGTGCTTTCACTCAGACAACGTAGGGAAAATTCTTTTTTTTTTTTTTAAGAGTTCAGCCTGGTGCAGTGATCAATTACATCTCTTTCTGGCCAATGTTATGTTAACTGGACTTAAGCAAATATGTAGCAGAATGTATTGCTGTAGACAATCTGTTGTACCAGGGAATATAGTTTTCTTATGGCATTTGAATTTGTCTCAGTTTATTTGGTGTTACTGCATACCTTGATGCACCTGAATTTCTTATCAAATATGTTTTTTATCTAGGGGACTTACGCTGCTGCCCCGTTACTACAGTGACTTCCATGAAGTTCTTGGAATGGACTTCATAGTCTTGCTGGTTGCTCTGCATTCTCAGGGTAAAAATTCAGAGGACATTGGTGGCTTTGATTTTACAACTGTGGGTTGTATTGTAAGATTTATCATCTAGTCTGGTCTAATAAAGGATGTGTCCTCCTTTCTGTGGGATGAGTTGATTGTTTGGGGTTGCTAAGTTTCCCTGCCCTGTGTATGGAGGCCAATCTATGATCTTACCATCAGAAACAAACAAACAAACAAAACCAACCAAGGAGAATAACTACGTGCTATGTATAGAAAAGCTAGTAAATTAAACAAAATTTACAATTTAATAGAGCTAAGGGATATTGGTCAATAAGTCACATCAATATCTTTCCAAAAAATTGCCTTGAGAGAGATATGAATAATGTAAAAAATTGCATTTGAATAAATTAGTCAGTGCAAACTGGCAAAAATTCAGAAATGTCTTGTTTGCTAGATATAGAAATGGTTTAACAGTAGGAAAACACAATTCACAATTTTTCAGCAATTGCTGAAAAATGTGTTTAATAAATCTTGACCATCATTCAACCACCTTACTGTTACAGTGGCAATAATTTCTTAGTTGTAAACAAAAATATAAATGCATCTTATAAATATAAAATAACTTCCCTGGAAAGGAGACATCACTTGATTTCTTCGTGGCTGCTCTTGGTAATGTTGCAAAAAGTCTGTTGATTTTATATTACTAACTTTTCACATAGTACTTCAAGCCACTACTAAAACTACAATTTGTAAACTGTTAAAATTGAAATCCTGTGCACGATCATGGGGGAGTTTTATCTGGAGTTTTTTCTTTTGTTTTTGTTGTCAATTTGCTACAGTAAACTTACTCATATTTTATTATTTAAGGCTGGCTGGCTGGCAGATATATTTGTATATGAGTTAATGGCACTGCATGTCCAGCCATTGTTAGGGCAGCTGGGGCTGGGCTTGGGTCGTGTTCAGAATGTTAAACCAAAGTAAGTGTCACCTAATTGGAGACTCTCCTGAGGTTGAGCAGTATTTCGTGGCATCATACTAGAAAAGCTTTGGATTATTTTCAAGCTCAAATGTGCAGATGTATGTTCAGTGTTCATACCAAGACTGTTCAGTTACAAGCACTGCACGTGTAGCAGGAGCTGTTTGAGCAGGCTGTTACGTAAATCAGGCTCGCGGCTTTTATTTAGTGACTTCCTTTCTTGTATAATTAGGTATTAAGGTCAGCTTCTTTTCCTTTAACAAGACGTACTAGGTCATTGGTCCATCACGGATATCTTGGGAACAGAATCACAACCTCAGAGATGCCAAAAAGGAGAAAAATCTCAGGGCGCCACGGGAATCCCAAAGGAGAGAAGTGAGGAAAGTCTACCAGCCCGCAGTGGTTCAGCAGGAGGTATTGAGTTCAAAGGAAAACCTCCATTAGAGTGAAAACCTGAACCAGCGGCACCACCTGCCTGTCCTTCAGCAGTCTGTGTTAGTTGTTAATGGGAATGACTGAATAAAGGCAGCATTTTAATGGCCAGTGAGAATGTTTCTATAAAGGGATTAAATTCCAGCTTTTTGTCTTTCAACATTTTTATGACACTTCCTATGCTTTTTATGAGCCGTTAATTTCTTTCATACTTGACCGTTATTAATACAGGGCAAATAAATGGCTAAACTACTTCCAGAGGTAACTTGATGGGCCATACAGTATGTCTACATTTTCCTGTCAGGAAGACTGATTCTAGGGTCATTGGCACAAGTTTTATACTGTTTTTTGTTCCTGATTTTAAGATGAAATTAAATAATATTACTACTGCTGCACACAAAATCTGGATCACATCTTTTTTTTTTTTTCTCTGTTTCAAAGACTAAAGTGCTTAAGGTTTTACACTGAAATCTAAATGGAGATTTACTTTGGTTTTATTTCTGCATTTCCTTTTCTCCCTTCTGCTGTGGTGTAATAGAGAAAGATTTGAGTTAGGAATTATGATCATAAATCAATACATCTTTTTTGATGACAGTAAAATAAGCAGTGAGAACTTCTGTGTACGATGGTGGATTAGAAGGCATTACTGAAAACATGCCATCTTCTATGGTGCAGCAGCATCAGTATTACTGTTCCCTTTATTTTATTTTTTTGGCATTACCATTTGTGATGGAGTCATCTAGGAAGGGATATGCTTTAAAATGCACCAAGTCCTCTTGGTTTCAGCTCTTCACATTGAGAGTCTTTGCAGCCTCAACAGCCATAGTTAATTATCTTTTTCTGCTTGAACTCCTGAGTAGCTTTGGGAATGGCAGTCCACATGTCACCTGAGACGAGACATGATGTTTTATCCAGAACACTGGTTACATTTTAGACGCTGCTTTACTAAGCTTTTGTCCACTCCTCTGGTGCTTGTGCCTGCAATCTACAAATCTCTCTCAGGTAATCTGCAAATGAGAAATCTATAACCTTAAAACCCCAACTTTCTGTGTTCTCAAGGGGGAGGTAGGACATGTAGGCTTCTTTGGAGAATGAAATAAGTGATTTACCATTTATTTTGATCTACAGAGATCTCATAAATTAAGAAGCTTTTTCACACTCGAGCCAACACCCAGTCCTCCATCTCCACCCCTTTCTGAGCGTAGTGATGCTCAGCCTTTGCTACTGCCAACTGTGTGTAAGTTAATCATCACTGTGTTTCTGAAAGAACTGACACAATACCTTTCCTGGTGACAGAATTTGGTTTTTGCTTACCTCAATAGTACCCAAGTTTGGGGGAAGGAGGGCTCTTTAGATGTCTCAGCTAGTGAAATGGTTTACTAGGTTTTGTATCATGTGTCCGTTGGAGAATTTTACACATTAGCTCTTCCAGTTTTCTGGAAGAGAGAACAGGCCCAGATTTCCCTGCCAGAATTCACCACTTGAAGGAATATTTGTGTGTATGTTGGTCTTTAATTCAATCTTACTGTGACTTACCTGTAGACTGTTCTGTGCTAGGCTATTTCATATTTTCATTAGCCTGTAGGCACAAAAACTTCTATTTTTATTTGTTTCACTTCAGTTCATCAAGCTCTTTAAGGTTCCCTGATACTGTGTGTAGAGCTGGGGCTATGATTGCTTGGCTTGTCATGTTTCACCATTTCCAAGTTTTGATATGGGAGAGTGAAAAAAAAAGAAAGATCATCCTCAGCCTTCTGGATTGGATTCTGATCAAGGAAACCTATTTATACTGAAGTCAGATGAAATCCTAATAATGTGTAATGTTGCAGATTACAAACAGCAGCCCTCATCACCTCATCATGATACAACATCTCAGGAAAGCCAGTTTAAGTGAGCATTGTTTATATTACTTTCTGGTTTATTGCAGATATGATGAGAACTGATTCCTAGCAATCATTTGTTACTAATGTGAATGTACAGATCTGAATCAATGAAATACGCATGCATATAGCTCATTTCACTGCATGTACTCTAGTGGAATTCATGAATTTGCACCACATAGGTTGCACAAAACTCATTATACTCTGGATCAGTTTCTTGATTGTGTAAGAAATATAACTACTACTGATGTATAAAACAGGAGAACAGCAGAAATGGTCAGAGACATTGTTGGTATATTAGATTCTCACAGTTTTAGGAAATGCACCACACTTGATATAACTGCGCAAGAAAATCCAATCCCTGTAAGGGTGGTGAAGGGAAGAATCTGTCTCTTTCCTCAAATTTCTTAGACCTGCAATTAGTGCTGCTTTCCCCTCCAAAGTTAGAGCAAGATGTAACAGGGGATATTGCAGCTCTAGAGGAACAGTCAAAACTGTGATGGGACATTTGTATATATATTTTTATTTTTTTTAAAACCTGTATGTACAGATACTACACCATGTCTATTTTGGTGGGATGGCAACCAAATTATTGATAGTTTCTTCAAGATTTGGAAGAGAACTTTTTTTAAATTACAGTGTTCAACTGCCGATTGCTGCTTATTCTTGCAGAAACTCTTACGGCCCTCGATTTGACAAAGCACTTGAGCACTTGTTTTTACTCAATAGTCATGTGAAACAAAAGAGATTAGTCTTATGCTTAAATACTGAAGTGGAATTTATTTGCTTGAAGAAAATTAAATGCATTTATCATTGCAAAGAATGTAAATTCTATACTGTCAAGTTCTAATGGGCTGAAGTTCAGTCAAAAGAATAGCGCTTCTCATAAACAGTACGAAGAGGAAAGCAGGCGTAATAGCAAGAAGAATATTTAATTCTTCCAAAGCACTTTTCACCCAATGAGTTCACATTGCTGTGTGCATAAAAATGATCAACATTTCAACACCTCTGTGAACTAAGCTGAATATCTCCTTTCTCAGATGGGAAAACCAAAGCACAAAGACTTTGAATGATTTATCTGCATGAATTGGTAGCAGAGCTAAGAATCAAATCTTGGCTTGACTCAATCTGCCATGGTATTATTGCTCATCCCAACTATTCAGTCATTTATACTACATAGAATTGACAAGCTCTGTCATTCAGCTGGATAAAAATAATTTTAAAATATGATTTCAGTACAGCTCTTACCATTCTCCAAGTTCCTTTTATAAGAAGTTTGCCTTTTTCTCTCCCATGACACAAAGCCTTGGGTTTAAATTTTACTACATTTGTTCTGCTTTTCACTTCCACCAAACAGTAAGTTTGGGCTGGCCAAGTCAACTTGTCCAGTGTTAGTACACTGCTATAATAAAACTGTGAATAGGCAAGGCTATGTGGAAAAATCATTCTCCTCTTACTGGCGTATAATACTAGCTGTGAAGTCTGTTACTTGCTTCTCATTCTGAGAGCTATGCAGCAATGTATATTTAGAAGATGTGTATTATGCTCCCCTGAAGCATGGGCAGAACCTTTTATCATACAACCCAGCAATGCTGCTCTCTCTCCCAGCCCCTGCAGGATAAAGGTGCTGCCTCTCCTCTCTCTCCGTTGTGAGTCATGAGCATGGGTTTTTTTACAGTCCTTTTTGTGTAGAATATACTGCTAAAAATAATTTTGTTCTCATTATGTAGTAAACAGGAATTTCTAGATCCTAAGGAAAATTGCATAACTAAGAGCCTTAACATTATGAGTTCTTTACAATAAAAACCTTTGTGTTTTGACTGAGAACTTTTCAAGTGTAGTAAAACAAATAGTTGGTGTTTTACTCCTGAAAGTTTTGATGGTGGACTCTTCCTCTTGCAGACCTTGGAAGGTTGGGCATTCACTTCACTGGGGGAACAGGACAGGGTTCCTTACTTTGAAGACCTTTAATTGCTTTAAGGTTTAAGATTTCTATTGTATAGAAGCCAGATGCTTTTCTTAGTCCAGCTCTCTCTCGCACAAGGCCCACATGCCTAGCCTACTTCTAGTTTACATGCTGCAAGTAACTTCTTAAATGCCATTACAGTGAGGGAAATGACTATAAAACCACGGCACTCACCCCCTAGACCTGCTCCCCATATGTCTGACATATCTGCTTACTTAATGGAAATGAGCTTTTATCATTGCTAACAATTAAGAGACAATATAGTTGTGGGAAAATGAGCTGGTTTTGTGCTCTCTCTGGCACATTAACAGCATTGCTCTCAGGTAAATTTCAGTTACCAGATTTTTATTATTGATGATGATGCTTGAGCCCTTAGGATCAGACTTCTGATTCCAGGTCGCATTTGCAGAGCTGGCAACATGGAAAAAAAGGAGAAAAGCAAACCACTTACTTGCTTTGTAAATTGAGTAGACTTAGCCTGGAAGACATTGAAAGACACTAATGGTTCATTAAAGCACATTTTCATCATTTTGAAGTTCAAACAAAATTTGGAGGCAAAAAAAAAAAGAGAGTTGTTAATGGTGTTTGTAGGAAAAATATGTCAAGGTATGAGAGATATGATGGATTGTGGGTCTTTCTTTTTAAAAGGTGTGACGTGCTCTTACTCCATTACCTGGTTTATGATGTGTTTCTCCTCCAGGTCTTCAGCCTCACCCCATCATCTGGTTGCAGACCCCCACTCTTCTGTCTTTCCCTCCAGCACACTCTCCAGAGGCACAGCTTGCACGTGGCATTCAGTGTAAAACTCACTGCAATGGCATTTCTGAGTACCATCATGGTCATGCTCTTTCTTCTTCTGGTTACTTTACTACAAGAAACTTCTGTGACCAGCACTTTTTTAAATTCAGTTTTTTATTGTTGTCAAGGTCATAGTACAAATAATTAAGAGATTAATTAGTTGTTTCTGCAAATTTGGTCAGAACATTTAGCACCAGCTGTAATAATGAAATCCAAGCTGCTGTGGTTTAACCACTGGGTTGTTGGTGATTTAAGTCAAAGCCACTTGCTAAATGGTTGTTAAGGTGAGTCAGGGGCCTCCCATCCCATGATTTAGCCACATCCCAGAGTTCTAAGCAACATACACCCACTGTTTCATTCAGATGCGACATTTCCAAAATTACCTCTCTTCTTCCTCAAATGTGTATGTTCCTTGGAGGCTCCAGCCCGCGGGAGGCAGATGCTGCTGCATGCTTTGCAAAATACCTGTCCTAAATCTGAAAACATGGAATCAAATGAACTTTGAGGGGAGCTGAGCCATTCCCAGATTTTGGACATGCCAGGAAGTACCTGCTGTGTCTTTGCTCTTTAGCACAACTTTAACATACAGAGCTACAGTTGGAAAGTTTGACTTTTGCTTTTTTTCTGCCTGGTAATGGAAAACAATTGTCAGCACTATTTAGCCAGCAAGTTCACCTGAGATTATGGTGGCAGTGAAGCCAAGCCTGGTGAAATCTGTCCCAGAGTGTAATACTGGCACCCTAATTTGTGCCTATAGTATCAGGAGTACAGGAAATGTTGCATATTTTACTGGAGATCTCTGCCTGTTCTTTCCTGAACTTTGAGTAGTTGAGTGAATGAGACATGGCAATGACAGTAATGTGACAGGCAACAAAGGCAGGTTGGGAAGTGACCCCAGCTATGTATGTGTAGATACAAATAAGAGAGTAGAATGTGAAACCTCACATTTTTTAACCTACCCATAACAATAACAAAGGAAAAAAACCCCACAAACAATGGTGCTGGATGTTTCAAAAACAACCCACCATGGTTGGGGTGTAATTGAGATAACATCAGGTGCCTTTTGGTTTGGTCTTACTGGCAATATTTGGGAAAGAACTAAATACTTCATCAACAGGATGATAAAGTGTCTGCTGTACTCATGGGTCTTGTTTGACTTGTAAGAAGAGATTTCTCTCCCTTTGTAAATTGGGGAGCTACCAGCTCCAGTATTGCTGTGTGGAGTGGTGAGTGTTGGTAATCTCTCAAGAGGTTGCTAATCCCTCTCAAACTGGACATTGCAGAGGTGCAGTTGTCCCCCTAAGAACACAATTTTATGGATTCTGTGACTTGAATATGTTGTTGTACTGTCACTGTGGTAGGCAAAGAGCAGGCAAATAGGCAGATCTTTATCCCTTTTACAAAGCCGTGACTTGCAAACTCAGACCAATCTGACTCTGTCTTCTAGGTCACCTGCGATCAACAGTGCAAAGCTGCATGTCCTTCTGACTCTTACCAGGAGCCCCAGCACACGTCCCGTGGCTGCTGATGTCTCCTTGCCTTTTGAGACCACTGCCACACCTCCGGTTCTTTGACATCACCCTTTTAAGGCTTACTTTTCAGAAGTCCCCTGTTTTGTGTATATTTGTCTGAGGATGCCTGCAGGAACATAGCGGATATGTCATTAATCCTGGAGAAAGTTTGAAATACAGCTTTGACTCCCAGTAAAGGCGTGTTGGATTGGATAGCATTAAGTTATATTTCAGTGGAATAGAGAGCACAGCATAAAAACACTTTTTAAAGATGTGCAAAAAGAAAGTTGTCACTCTTGGTGCTTTCATTTCTCCTCTAGGAAGTACATGTGACACCGAAAGGGCTGTACCATGTGGGTTTGCCATTAAATGGTGTCTTCAGTTCCTTTGCAGTGGACGGTGTTACAAGCAAAACGTGAACTCTAGTGTCTTCTCTGTAATGCATGATACTCAGGAAAAAATACAGTACCCTACTAGTTAGCCTGGTGTCTGTAGTAGCTTCAGGTATAAAGCAGCTGACAAAATGTCAGTTGATACAATAATGGAGTTTCCTGTGGACTACCAACTCTTTGCTAAGTATCAAAAATTCTTCCTTTAACAAGACATGAGATTACTGACTGTATGACTTGTTTTGTTATCAGTATTAGAATACTGCCACGCTTCATTTATGAGTATTTGCATAAATCAACACATCTCATTCTTTAATAGGATGTACAATGCTAAGATCTTAACTTAGGCTAGAGTTGCTTCTTTCCTCATATTTTATGGAGCACATGGACTTGATTTTTAAATTTTTAATTCTAACACATCTTATTAAACGTGCAGGCATAGAGAAGCACCACCAGTCAAAGACATCATTATTATATGCATGGAGGGTTATCTTCTGCCTTTCTACCCTCATCATTCATTAATGATGCACAGAGGCTTGTCATTTGTCTTTTCAATTCTTTGACTTTATTTTATTGCTCATATTTCATGACACATGGATAGCTCTGTAGCAAGCATTCATCATCAGCCTTACATATCTATGGAAATATCATCTCTGTTAGGCCAGAAAAAGTACCTTCTGTTCTTTTTGTATTTTGCATATGAACTTAGTCTAACGTCTCTTTTTTATTGATGCTGTTTCTTTCAGCCTTTAGTTTTCTAAGAAAACTACTAACACAGCTCTGCTGTACGCTGAGGAAGAAGCTAACCCGTACAGCCTCACCTTTATCTCATTTCATAGCTGTTCATAAACCCTGCTACACACCAGGTATATTCATTTGAACCTCAGTTGTAACTCCAGTTTACTATTCGGTTAGTGACCTTAGATGTGACTAAGATGCTGCTTAGTCTTTGTAAAACTACCAGATAGAAATCTCTTCTGCCAGCTATATTGGGTGTGTGTCTTTGCAAGGCAAGCTGTGGTCCACTGGGAACAGTGAGGAGACTATTAAAGCAGTTCTGACTTCTACACGTCACTTTGGAAAGCCCCCCAAGATACTCTGATCATAGAGTGTTTGGAGCATTTTAAGTTTTTCAAGTTCAGTTTAAAGAGCTTAATCAAACTTTCTGACACAACTGGCACACATTAACATTTTTCAGCTGTAAACACACAAAACCAGGAATTTCTAATTGCCAGTAATTAAAGTGTGTGGTTGGTTTTGAAATGTTTTCCTATTTTGAAGAAGTCTGAAGTGTACAGTTCCCCAGTGACGTTCCCAAGGAGACAGAGGCCTGCCTGAGGCTGCCTTGCTGCCTCTCAAAAGGTAATAGGGAAAAAACTGGGCTGTGTACTCATCTTGCATAAACATTTGAGCTGGGGTACTGTTGTGTGTGTTCATAGCAAAAATTTAGTTGGATGACTCCTTTCTATTAAAAAATTAATTAGCTAACCATGCAAAATATCATTTACTGCCTGACATGACATTTAAAAGGATCCTGGTGCGCATCAGGTTTTTGCTGAAATGGTTCAAGAGCTCAGAAACACAAACCCGTACTGTCCCAGCAGAATGTGGGTGGCTTCCATTGCTTTATTAAAAACATTTACAAATGAAATGTTCTTTGGACTAGAGCTAACACTGAATTACTCTGAAAAGATCCAGAGACCTACCGCTTAGGGGCCAAGTTATGTGCGTTTCCTCTGAGCTCTTTGGAGCACAGAGGGAGGCAGTCCTTCTCCGATGCTTCAGTGCTTTATCCAAATGCTGACTACGGGAAACAGGGGGGAAAGGTCTCCGGGGGGATATGATATACTAGAATTGTCTCAGCGTCCTCTGGAGCATCTGGGGCTAATGACTGCTAAGAGGAACTTGATAGGGCCTAATCTTATGTGGTAATTCCTAGATTTTCATGATAGCTTGATGCTTGACAAAAGCCACTGCTTCTTTTCTCCATCCACGCGCTCCCAGAAGATTCTTGCGTAATCTAGCTCAAAAAAAGAGCAGAGCTGCTGAGCCAGGGCTTGGCAGTCCAGTCTCTAGGAATGCACTTGCAAGTATTTTTGCTTCTGAGAGTGGTATTTCTGGTGGCCACATCACAATTCAGTTTTCAAGCGCTTGTCTTTTATTATCTCTCACAGGGTTTCTTGATCTTCCTGTCTCTTCTAGTCAGTTCAAAAATACAGTAAAGAACAGCCTTTTTTGTGGTATTCTGGCACTTGTGTTTTCAGTTTCAGCTATAGTGAGGAAGCCCAGAAGGAAAAATGTCTGTCTTTTTTTTTTTTTTTTTTTTTTTTTTTTGGAAGAGATTAACCATTTGGAGCCTGAATTGGTTCAGCAAGTGCAGAATGGGGTGACGTTTCTTACTCTATCTGAGATTCAAATCTAAAATTCAAATTGAAAAAATTAGACATAATCTAAAGTTTCTGTACTTACACCAACATGAAAGGAATTTAAAGGATTTAATATTCAGGTCATTAAAATGTGTTCCATTGCAGTGCTAGCAATCCAGTAACACAAGCAGGACCTTCTTTTACAGGTTGACTAGTCAGTAAGTGCACACTCCTTTGGATTACTGTCATGCATGTGCAGAGAAGAGGTGAGACCATAAGAAAATGTTAGGCAAGGGGCATTATGGAGCCACCTGAATTTGATTCCTCATCTGCCATCTTGTATTTCCGCTTCTGCGCCAGGCCAAAGAATTACACTTATGATACAGCAGAAGCGCTCTAGTTAACCTGTGTACTAGGACTGTGATTGCTTTCACTGTAAATGTCGTGTTTCGTGTGGATACATATCTGTGCCAATGAAATGAATAAATATATTAAAAATGTATCTGACATCCTGACAAATGGAAGAGAGAGTAGTTTACCAAGAAGATTAAGTTTATAACCAAGTACTTACAGGGAAAGTGTGTTGGGGAATTAAATTGAAACTGTTAAATTCCAGTCACTTCATTATGCTAAGACATTCGGTAAGTGAGTGTTCTCCAGAGTGTCCGTTTCCTGCTAGCTATGCAGAAAGTCACCTATCAAGAGGAAAGACATGAAACTGAGTGCATTTCCATGCAACGTGGGTTGGAAAAGAACAAGAATCAGAAGCTTAACAAAGCATTTCTTGCCTAGTAAGAAGAAACAATGCACAACTTTTATTTTATCGATTTGTATTTTATTTTGCGTTCTTCAATCAAGGGAGCATGGGGTTACAAGTTTTTGACAATACAGGATCAGCTCTGCTCTGCTAGTGGAGGACATGCATTCTGCAGTACTTTGGGTCACTGTGATAAAATGACTCAGGTGTTAGCAATTCTGCTGCTTCCTTTGGAAGACTGTTTCACAGCTGAATAAACACTACTACAGGAGTTCCTCCTGCAGTGCTTTTATTCAGAGAAGAAGTGAAAAGGATCGTGGTCCCCCTTATTCTGTAGGGTGGAATCACTGGCATCTTTGGAAAACAACATGAAGGTGTGTGGAGAAGAAAAGGAGAAAATCTAAATATGTGGGAGAGAAAATGTGTAGTAAGGATTTATGCTTCTAAAACTCAACCAGACAGTAGTAGAATGAAAGTAAAATGTCCATTCTAATGAAGGCAGCTGTAGAACATCAGACAGATGGCAATTAGGCGATGGTGATGTTTTCATTTATACTTCTGCTTTCAAAAAGGTCCCACTTGTAGGCAGAAACTATTGAGTGGCAACACTAAATACTCAGAGCTAATCCTCCACTTGCAGTCAAGAAAATTGCTTTTTAAACAATAAAATCTTGCAAGACCAGGACTCTAAATGTCCTGTTTAGCGCTTTTCCATGGCGTTTTTCAGATTCCAACTCTGACGCTTCATAATCCAGAGCAGAGTTCCCCCATTAGACTTCCAGAAACCCACGGAGTAATTTTACAGGGATTTACTCAGGAAGTGGCCGTGCATCTGCCCCAGCCCTGCACAGACGAGTTCTAGCTTCAGGGCTAGAAGCAAGTTCCTGTGAGTCTGAGAAAACTACTAGAAATAGGGGATTATGGTGTTGGTAAAAGTTGCTTGCAACCAGGATCCAGGGGGTGTCTGCCCTGCTTGTCTTGTATCCCAGGGTAATGAAAATTTTTCCACTTAGAGTATTTTGATGAGTATAATTACACACACTTGCTGTATGTCATTGGTAATGCTCTGACTTCTCATCTCATGTTTGCAAAGCCACAAATCAGCATGCTATTTTTAGATGGAGACACTGTCTTGGATTCATATTGAGTATAAATATTTATAAGAATATGGAGCCCAAATAATCCAAGAATGTTAAATTCATCTAAATGCTTCCAACACGAATGTAGTTGGCAAGTAAAAAAGGTGAAAGTTAATTTCTCCATTTTCTTACAACAGAATTTGCTGTTAGTTACAGTTAATATGTATTTTCCAGACTTGTTTTTACTCAAAGATCATTTATACTAAAGGCAGAAAAAGAGACATTCTAAAGATTTGGCATTATAATCTGTTTTGTGTCTTCTGTGTTAAGCAATGCAAGATAGTGTTCTGTCTGCAGACAGCAAGAGCTAATGAAAGCATCACAAAAGTCTGAAGTGATGCTAAGACCTATCAAAGTTTGTTACAGCCAACTGTGAATGTGTTTCAGACACTTGTGCAGCGCACATCACCTGGAACCGTGTGTAACTGAAAAGCATTAATGCTTCCACCTGGGAGGTATCTGAGTCAGGTTTTCTTCTGAAAAGTTTCCTTTCTGAAGCATCAGGAGAAAGGAACCGTGCTAAGTGTTATCAGACTTGGTAAGCGAGCATGGGATTGTGACACAATGAAATATGGTGAAAGAAGGAAATTGCAACTTACTCTCCTTGTTCCAAATTTCAAATTAATCCAAGACAAACAGGACCTTTACTCCACTTACACTGACAGCAGAAGTACTTATGGGAGTCCCATACGTATGCTGTACACAGTGAAGGGAACGCATTTGGAGGGCAGCTAGTGCTACTTCTCAGTTTTGCAAGCTCTATTGTGACCCAAATGCTACATTGGTAACTCTGTGCTTCCTTTGACTGCGTATGGTGAGTGTGCCAAATACCGCATCACTGAACCATGAGAAGAAGATCCAAGAGTGATGGCTGTTTGTAACTGCCAAGTAGGCTGTGTTTTCTCAGGTGCTTGAGCTGCTCATTAAGAGCACGTGTGATGGTGAAAACTCTTCTGCTACAGTTCTATGAGCTCTTAAAAGCAAGAAAGATTGTGAACTACCTCAAAATAAGGGTGTCAAGGTGAGCTGGCTAACTGTGTATCATTCACTTGCATTAAGCAGTGAAATATAGCCTCTGCAGTTGGTGTTCACAGCCCACAGATGAGGTAGGAAATGTTGATGTCAATATACATACAGTCATGGTGAATAATGACAGATCCGATCCTTACTCTAGTACTAAATGCATTGAGTTCATACTAAACTTACCCAGTTCACAGATCAATTAGTTGCTGTCAAAGTGGTCTAAAAGCATCCTCCAGCTCTGGCAGCCCCTGAACCACTGACTCTTAGAAGCGTGTAAATTTTATCCAAGGAAAAATCATGCTGTGCACTTCTTGTCTCTTATGTTTTTTCCTAGACATGTACTCCTGTCCACCAGGGACAGCCACAGATGGGACTTTTTCTTTGAACTATCATGGCCTTTCTTATGTTCTTAAGCTAAAGGCATCCACTAAACTTAACTTTAGGTTCAAGAAGGGATGCAAATACAAGGGTTAGGAAACAGGAAATGCCTCTTGGCATGAACTTGGGAATGTTTTTATGTGTGTCCCAGAGAATTTCATTGGGAGTGACACCACTTTGGAGACAGATTCAGTTTCTCAGACTTAGCAGAAACCCACTGCACTAGTCTTTTTAGATACTTTTCTGCTGTACCAATCATTAAATTGGAAGCAGACCTGAAAGGGTAGGTATTCTATACTATATTGGTTTGAGAGAAGCATTCTGCACTATGTGGGCCCCTTCAGGCTGGCTCACAGGGCACTCTGAGATTTCCAGTCTGTAGAGCTCCCTCGGTCACACTGCAGTAGGGCGTTGTTGTACAGCATCTCCATCCAGCTCTCCTGCATTCAGTAGGGCAGCTCAGAGGGGCAATAGAAGAGATCAACTCTTAGTTTTTGGACATGGCAACAGTTGTTAAGAAGGATGTTTTGGTTCTAGGGAAACCTAAAGGAGAGTCCAACATCACCCTGAACAGCTGGCCAAAATGTAGTGTTTGATTTGAGCTCCTCAAAGCATGGACTTTATGTCTGTATTTATCTGCAAAATGCCTTTCAGCACCCTATTTAAAAATGCAAACATTTATAACCTCTAGCCGTTCTGTTTGTGCTTGTCTAACCATGAACAAAACATTCCTCTCTCATCCCTTATTCTCATCCTTATTCTTATCCTCTCTCACCTTCTCGTTCAGACGTAGAGGATTGATGGTCTTTTCAGGTCTCCCGTGGTAAGAAATGTTTTTTCTGACTCTTCTGTTCCACTATATAAACTTAGTGAATTTAATGGACAGGGCCATGTAGCATGGGCAAGAAATTAATGAACAAAGGCCTGGGTTACTGCTTGTAACTGCCTATGATAGAAAAGCAAGCAGATGAACTCCAGGTACGCAGCAGAATGATGATCCCACTAGGTATTCTGCTCTTGGGTACTATCTGGGATGCAACATCAAAGAGAAAAAGGAGCAGTCACTACAAACAGATGATTATAAAGTTGTTTTATAACTGCCTAGCATAGCTTTTAGTAAATTAGTGGGAGATCGTTTTCTTTAATGCTTGGTGACACATGCACAAACCCCCCAGCACATCTGATTTCTGAGGCTTCAAATGATGGTGCGTATTTCTCTGCCATCCAGAACATAAATAAATATGAAAATGCCTCTTTATCTAATACTGATTATGGTCTCAGTTCTGAGCAATATGGAGGAGATTAAAGCCTGATGCTTCTGTGTACAGCCTAAGGCACTCTCACAGTGGGAGGACAGCGGTCCCCTTGTTCCATGTACTGTTCCAAATTCCATAAATGTCTCTGTTGCTGCTGTCACCTGCTACCATGTAAAGATCAGTCTAGTTCTCTGCATCAACTTTGCTAAGTGCTTGTTCTTATTAGCCTGAACAGTGACAATTTGTTATTGCGGGCTGCTCAGGGACATTTCCCTCTCCAGTAGTACATTGTTTGCCAAATCTACATGTTATTGCATTTGCCTGTGCAGTGCAGCCTGCTTGTGAGGATAAAGCTATATTTTTAAACTTGAACACTTTGTAGCTGTAGGCCAAATTCTGTTCTCAGTTACATCTGATCAGATCAAGGCTAGCTTTTAGTCATCTCATACAAATATCCCCACTCCTTTATTTACATCAGCATAATTGTAGGCAGAATTGATCACTCAGCCGTGGATGTCTTTTGTTTATTGAAATGCAACAAAACATCTTTTCTGGAAGTTTTATTTGTAGAGTTTCATATAAACATTAAAACCATCTAGGTGTTTTGAGCATCATTAAAGTCACTTAAGAAAACAATAAAGTTATTTTCTGGGTAAAGGATAGCAGGGCCATTTGATGGAACAAACCAAATGCTTCTGGAGCCAATTCTATCATAGGAAGCCTAGGGCAGCTGCATTCCTAGTAATGAGTTTTGGCTAGATGGATGAAACTGGACCAGTGAACCTCACAGAGGCGTACGGAGGCTTTATGTCCCCAGGAGCACTCTGTTGTGGTGTCTGCTGTGCATCCCTAGTAACCGGTGGGGAGGGAGATGTACTTAAAATCTGTGCCGCCTTTTGCTACCTAGTTCTGTGAAGAAATAGAACAATTTTCTAACCAGGCATTAATTTTTAAGCGTGCAAGACCAACCAAACATGACCAAGAACTGAATTGCATAAATGACTTCAGTTCCTGGCCATCCTTGTGGTTGCTGACAGGCTTCTGACTCACAGCTGTGCAGTCCTCGCAGACACGGCCACCAGTCCCTAAATGATTTGCTGCATTAGGTCTCCCTAAGTAAATACATCTACAGGGATGTCCTCAGCTGGTGTAACTCAAAATGAGCTCCATTAAAGTCAAAGGGAATTGAAATCACTTGAGCTGCCTAGATTTGTAGCAGCTGAAAATCTAAGTGATACTCTGTATTTCAAGCAAAGCTGAGTTTTCTTTTTCCCTTCAGTCCCAAAAGATTATTTTCACTTTGGAGGAGTTAGTCCTCCAATGCTGGAGTGTATTGCAGTCTTTGTTGAAAGCGCTATCTGCTACAAAGTAAGTTTCACTCAATTATGGTTATTTTTTAGTGTTGGTTTTCCTGTGTGTTTCAAAGACAACAGGAGTAACGTAGAATTTTTCAGAGTGGTTTTACTCGCCTCATTCTTTTCTCCCATTAGAGAACAAAAGACTTTTACAAATCTCTATTATAAAATTTCATTTCAAACAAAAATATCCTCTGTTTTCTGCTTTAAATGTGTAGCTAGTTCTTCTGTTTGGTTGCTAATTGAAAAAAAGTTTGTATTTGGGAATAAGTTAGTGTCAATATCACATAGCGAAAAATGTTATGAAAACGAAGCTATCTAACATACCTTCACTGACGTCAGCAGCCCTGGGCTAGTTTATGGTAGTTAAAATTTCTGTCTCAAACATGTAGCAAGCACAGAAATTAAGTAACTGGACATCCTTCTTTAAATGGGATGTAATAAGCTTTATGGATCAACATTATAAAACTAGTGGACAGTTAGTTATTCATTTCAGGCTACTGAATAATAAACCACATCTGGGACTCAAAGGAACTTGGTTACAATTTTCTCTCTCTCAAAAAGAAGTGGGCTTTTTGTGGGTCAGGTTTGCAGGTATCTTGTATCTTTCTCTTACCTAGCAGGTCATAGATAAAGCTGAAATGCAAAAGAAGAGGCGAGTAACTGTGTGTTTCTGGGCCTATGTGCTTTTGGGGTGTCTTGGTGATAAACTGATCTGACCACTTGGCAACCTTAAACAAACCTCGGAAAGTAAAGACAAACTCTTGACACAGCAACTTGAAAATTTGCAGGTTTTTTTCATTAGGTTAATTGAATCTTTTGAGGTGTGCAAGTCTGGTTAAGGGTAAATTATAATTGTGGCATTTCTTTAACACACTTATGATTGAGCCTGGGCTGATGATGATTACTATTATATATTGCAGTTCTGCCAGGAGACCCTGGAGGTACTGCAGACATTGTATCTGGACTTCCCAACATTTGAGAAGAAAAGAAAACAAATGTGTGGGATGGAATGTTTCCTAATGAAATATAATGTCTCAAGTATTTTGTTCCTGTTTAAAACTTGTATCGTGTAGTGGGGACTGATGTGATCTCAACCTAAAGAAGTTCAGACTTTAGTCAAAGCAGCCGATTCTGAACTCATGTGTTTGGATTAGCAATTATTCCTCATTTCCTCTAAGCATTTTATTTGGGTTACTTCTAATTATGAAGAGCATCAACACTAGGCAGCTTATGTGGGCAACGTAAAAGACACTATGATGAGGGGTTGTTTTAATTTGTTTTTTTCACTGCTTCAAGCCTTAATGTAGACGACTCTGCCTCAGCCTTCAGGCCTCTAGGAGCCAGTTTGGCTTTCCAGACTTGGGTCTCTGTTGAGGGAATGTTGTAATAAATTACTTCAGCATTTTGGGAAGCAGAAATTTAATGTGTATTTCTTAATGGCTGTAAGGGACTAAATTCTCAAAATGAAATGGGCATTGCTAGGTGAGCAAAACAGAGAGAATTCCTGACGGTATTTTCATTTTTGCTGTATGCATGTAAGGGAAGACATGCTTATTTGTGAAGCCAATTTACCTAAACCGCTGTCAGTAACCGTATGTCTACAGTTGTGGAGGTAAAATCAGTATTTTGTGTCAGGTCAGTTTGAAAACTAGAAAGTCTTGAGAGTACTTCTGGTATTGTCTTGGAAATAGTCTTGAAAATTACTGTTACTATTACATTTGCAATTTACAGTGTGTGTTAATCTCTGCTGAACTTGGGGCATGTTTTCTATGCAGGTGTAGGACATTGCTTTGTTTAACTGTGAATCAATTGAGGAGTATTTTCTGTGTAGTTTGATAATGGATGCAACGTGCATTAAGAGGACTAGAATGTGATGCACTACTCATTCATTTACACTACCATTTAAAACGACTTCCCCTGAATCCAGAAGTTAGGAAACGTGGTTGATGGAGAGGGAGAGAATTCGGGAACTGGAGTTTTCCAAGTTCTGAAATTTGGGAGTTGCAAACAGTTTTCTGATTCTGAAGAAAATTCTTTTATTTTGGTCTTTTGAGGCAATAAAAAATCCAATCTTGTAGCTGTGGAGTCAGTCGGTAGATTTTGGTTGTTTGGTGGGACTTTTTTTGTTTGTTTTTTTCTTGTTTCCCCCCCTCGCTGTGCTACAAGATCATTTAGGGCTGAAGTGTACCTGGAGCTATACAGAGTTTATGTGGGTCACCTCTATGTTATAACTGAATGCATCTGGTAGGCTCCAGCACAGACGGATTACAGCTATCTTAATCTGAAACTCGGTAACTGCTGGGGATTATTTTTCTTGCTGTGTTTAATTTACAGCTTCATTGTGTGGACATTTGATTTCAGTTAACAAATAACATAGGTTCCCTGGTGCATATTGGTCCTTTTGCCCACCAAAACCAGGTTATTGTGCAATTCCTCAAACACAGTGGTCAAGCTCAGAAACTACTCTAAATCTACTGTAACCCTACATTAGTTTTCTGAAAGTATGAATCAAAAGTCCACTGAAATCACGTGAGAAACAATGCTGCAAATCATTCTTCAGACAAAAAGCAAGAAAAAAAATTCCCAACTCTTCTGCAATATTTTTCTATAATTAGATTATTTATTTTTTCAATTTTATTTTAGAAAGTTAATTGTGGCCTTTTGGGAATATAGATGAATGCCAGTACAGTTTGGGAAAGTTAACCCACTCAGTCCATCAAAGCACTTGACATGACATTTGAGATTTTTTGCATCTTCTTTTATTGCTGTTGCTGGGCCAGTAATAGTCGTTTTTTCAACTTTTAGATACTAGTCTGTGCAGTTTCTATTGTCTGTATTGTGGCTTACCATTTTTTGCTTTTTCCATGTGAATCCATTTAGATTTGCACATAAATTACTCTGCTGTTGTTCATTATAGTGCAGTTTTATTACTGATCTGCATGATAGAAAAGTTTAAGTGGTCATGATATGCTGTGACAGGTCTTGTAGATGATTAATTTTTTTTTTTTTTTTTAAAAACAGAAGATCATATATTCAAAAAGGAAAAAGGGCGGGGGGGGGGAAGAAAGGTTAATTTGTCAAATGGCCATATCCATTAACAAAGTCTGGGTATTTCTTTGCAAGGGAAACTAAACTCTCGGTTATAGCTGCCCACATACTTGATCAGAGGAAGGAAAGGCAATAAATTAATTTGACCCCAATAGTTCACAAGAAATTTAAACCCTTCTGAGTTCATAACATGAACATGTCCTCCGGGCTGTGGTTGATGCAGGTGATTGCTGTGCCGCAGCCTGCGAAGTGGTTTCTGGCCTCACAGCAGAGCAGTTCCGAGGTGAGAGCATTTCTCCCCTGCAGTTGTGCTTTCCTTTTTGGGGTGGGAGGCATAAGACGGTGTTTCATTGGGAAGGAATGTCCTGGTGGGAAGCAGCTTTCAGGCAATGTGCGACAAACATCTAGCTAAATAAATTGCTGTACACTTGCCAAAATTGCAAAGCAATTTAATGCACCTCTGCAAAGCTGGGAAAGTGTTAAAAGTTTGTATTATCAACAGCAACAAAAAAAAGAAGTGTGAAGGAAATGAAGTGGCACTTTTCTATGGCTGTTCACATGTGAAGTGGATAGAGGAATTGAGATGTCTTATAATACCTCTATATTTCAGTAATTGGCCAGTACAACTACAACTCGCTCCTCTCTGAAATTTAGGTCAGTGTCTGATGGTTCAGGTTCCTGTAACGGACACCCTAAGCCTTGGCTCTGTTTAACATCAAATCCAGACTCTGTGATTTAGGCCTGTCTTTGGGCTTCTGGAGTTTGTTATTTCAGCCCATCAGACAATTCAAGTCAGATGGAACTTTTTCTGGTGTAAAACTAGTATGGGATAGAGGGATTTGGTTTATCTGCAGGATCATTTTATATGGATCCTTGACTTTAAAGACAGGTCACCTTTAAATATTTTACAACAACGCAGAGGAAAATATTTGGCACAGTGATTGTAATAGAAGTCAAAACTGAGAGGGCTCTGTACCTGAGCGTTGTCTTGTTACTTACAGCAGTCGATGCAACTCCTGTGCCCCTGTTTCAAAAAACTATTAAAGCAGCTGTGAGGGCATTTTAAACTTCAGGTACTTTATGGTATAAACTGGGCAGCTCAAAAAGGGATGCGGTTGAGCATGAGGAAACACTACAGAGTATGATGCTCACCACAGGAACCAGTGCTTTGAAATCCCAGGCTGAAAGACATTATATAGCCATAGAGTTGTTTTAGTAAATATTTATGATCTAAAGTTGTTTTCTGTTTGGGTATTTTCCTGAGACCTTCAAAGAGCCTTTCTGTGTATTTATTTTTCTCTTTAAAAGCAAAAAGCCTTTGTGTGTATTTGGTTTTTGTTTAAAAGGGAAAAAATAAAAGCAAAGTAAAGCATGTTTGAAATGCTGTAACGCAGCAGTTTCTCCTTTGCTCTTGTCGTGATGGTTGGTTTCTGTTCCATGAGCCTCTTGATAGCAAATGCAGGCAGGCGGGTAAGTGCTGAATGAGGGGAAGAAATAGTGCTAGGGCTTTGCTGTTTGACTTGGAGCTCCCTAGTAGTGTGGCATGGAGAAACTATGGCTTGGCAGGTCTGTGCAGTGTTGTTTAACACATCATAAATGCTCTAAAGTGCCCTTCCTAAGGTCAGATATCTGCAGTCAGCTCCAGGGTGATATTTCACAAACATTCTGAAAGAATGAACGTGAAAAACAAGGACTGGTTTTGAGAGTGCTTTAGTAGCCCCAATTAGTTGTAACTCCCAATGACTGTGATGCAGTATCGCTTTGGGGGCTGGATTAACTCTGGGTATGAGCAGCTCTCCCGGTTTTCCGATTGCCAGCTGGCTACAGCTGATGGAAGTGTTCATGGATCTTGAACTAAGTTCTCGTTTGGGTGTTGCATTTTAAGTGGTGTTTGATCATTTCTGTACTTAGCGCATGGCTGTAAGATTTGGGCTCACTGAGACAGCGATACTGCTGTGGGTACAGCTGGGAGGCTGCCAGGGTGGGGTCCCTGCTCTATGGGCACAGTCCCGGCCCCAAACGTGACAGGGAAACCCTTCTGTGAGCAGCCCACTCTCACTCTCCCACTCTTATCTTCAGGCTTTACCAGTAACTGTAAACAGCTTGACTAGAAAACCAGCAGACTTTCAGGAACACCTTTGATCTCGAGTATGAAGGCGGTCAGGCATGGTGGGGTGGTGTAAAAGAGTACTTAAACTTTTGCTGGTCCCGAAGATGTCAGTGGGATTTCACTACTTACCCTGAATCAGGATTTGTAGTGTGAATATCTCATTCTTCAAATAGTTTCCATATGAGATACCTGATTCCCCAACGTAACACGAAAAAACCAACCAAACAAAAAAAACCCTGTCAATGGCACTGTGAACTTGCCATGAGGATCTGTATTGACATGTGGCTCTGGAGTGTACCCCATCTGTGAGGAGGGGGCAGAGAAGGAGGAGCATTTAAAGCCCAGTGATACACAGTCAAGGAGCACCACAATGCTCGTGTGCTTGGGCAAAAGTGTCACAAGAGATGCTCCATTATGTTGAGTTGGCTCCATATGGCAGCACTTGTAACCCTTAACAGATCCAGTGGAGCTCTTGATATGTTTCCTCTTACCATGGCACACACCTCTGCTAGCTGCTCCCACACGTGGAGAGAATGTCAATATTGAGTTTTCCTTCATCAGGCTCGTGTGTTATCCTTAATTACCTGAACTATGCTGAAGGCTTCATTAGCTTGGCAGGTCTGCTTTATCCTGAATGGAAATAAAGGGAAAAGGAGGTGGCTTCCCACCAGTTCTCAAAATGTGTGTATCCGCATGGAAAAGACATTATAAAGAAAAGGGGAGAAAATTCTGCTTTAAAATATTTCCTAAGTTGTTCTTCCTGTGGAATATTGCCTAATTGAATCTTACCATAAAGGAGTGACTGGTCAGGGCATCCTTGAGTTAGTAAATGAGATTTTTTTTTTTTTTTTTTTGGTATTCTGAGGATTCTCAACTGAAATGGCATTGTATAAAACTGTGATGTGCCAGGGGTAAAAGACAAGGGTGAGGTGGAACTTTGCCCTTTTTATAGATTAAAGACATCAAGGTCATCTAAATGAATTCAGGGAATTTATTATCACAAAGAGAGACATCAAAGCATGACACATAACTTTGTCTTCACAACATTTGTAAAATTCAATATTGAAGTCGTTCAACTTAGGGAATAAAATTTGATGTGTGCACGTCAAGTGCTGTAATTCCTCAATCAACATCATGAAACTGAGCTTTTTCAGCATTTGATCAAAGGTTAACTGCACGGGTTTCACTGTTTTTTATATGAACCCATTTTCTTATTTGCATGTCCTCTAGGGCTTTCGCTAACAAGATGTTTCAATGTATTTAACAAACCCTCAAATAAATAAATAGTCTCAAACTGACAGATCTGGTCAACCTCTAGAAAGAAGTTTTAAGAGAGTAAAGACCCTACTGTCCCCTTGTTTTATTTTATGGCCTTCAGAAGCAAAGAAAATATTTGGGAATCATTAATGGGGATTTTTAGGATTATTTCTGCTGCTTCTATCAGGAATACATTGCATTTTCTTTTGAGTCACTGTTGAAACCCACTAGAATTTGGCTCTTAAATGCAGCTGGAGAAAGAAGAAGCATAAGATCCATGTGCAGAAAATGCTGAAATAGAAATCAAAATAATCTGGGAACAAGGAGGAAGTTTGGCCTCAATGCTGCTTGTGCTGGCTTGTGGGGGACTTTCTGTCCAGAAATTCATCCTGACTGGAGGTTGCGATATGTAAGTGTATAGTGGTTGTGTTCTACAGAAGGATTAAAAAAGGATTTGTGGGCATGGGAGAATTAGTTTGGGGTCCAGCTTGTTTAAGTGTTCACATACTGTGCTTCACTGAATTGTAGGACTGGTTTATTGCTGAACTATTCCCTTTTGGAAGTGCTATTTTTACACTTAAAAGGAGTACTTTGGGCCTCCTGGGGAATACAAACTACTGATTCCATAAATCTGAAGGAGAAAAGAAACCTTACAGTACTGATCCTATGCCCTACTTCTTCTGGTCTGGTACTACTGAAGTCCCAGTTTCTCCTGTCCTGTTGCTTACTGACTTGCATCTGATAGTGGTTTTCTTTTTTTTCTTTCTATTTGTTTTTTTTTTACTATTTTGATTTTGTTGTTTTTTTTTTATCGCCTCTCCTCGTCAAGAAAATTCTAACCTTTTTCTCTCTGATGTTGTCAAGAAGCATGATGCGGAGCCTGTAATAGAGGATGGAATCAATCTTGCAAGAGACTCTAAAGCATCTTTCTATATTCCACCACTATGTGTAAGATAGGACTGTTGTAAAAAAGCTAATAACTAGGGATTTTATTACGTTACATTTTCAAGGAGTAAAATCAACTGGCTTCATCAGTTTGCCGAGTTGGGTCACATCAGAGGAATCACTGCATCCTTTGGATGGATGCAGACTCAGAAAAACATGTATGGGACTGATCCCTTTTAGTCTACTAACTCCTCTCCCAAAAGTCTGACTTTAGTCTACAGTGCATAAGTTATTTTACCCACAGGTATAGGACAGAAGCAATCTCTTACTTACCAAACCATGCTATCACTGCTCTGAAACTAGGAATCATTTAGCAGCACAGTTTATCAGGAGGTCACATGAAGTCTTTATTACTTCCAGTATTTATATCACTAAATCAATTTTTATTCTTCTTTGATTTCCTTCCAAAAGTTAAGGACTTAGTCATTTACATGTTCAGCTTAAATAACCAGAATTAGATCACAAATGTATCTGCAAAGCCAGTCATGGTGTGGCTTAGGTTTTTTGTTTTATTTAAAGGATTCATCTTTTGCAAAGCGCTCATCTGTTGGGATATTTTGTTTTCTCTAGTGACAGGTGAATATCAGATTTGGAGGTGTAACAAGTATTTGGGATTCTTCTTTGAAATGCACCAATATATTTGATCTTCCAGAGTAATCTGGTAATTTTCTGAAGACAGTCCTGATATTTTTACTTTTAGACTTAGCCACAACCAAGAAGAGAAACTGAAGACAGTAGCTGGCTAGACGATTTCGAACTGCAAATAAGGGCTGGTTCAAATTCCGATCAAAATTTTAGATTTTTCATCTCTGTTCTCTTTTTGTTGAGATTACAGGAAATGGTTAGCTTCAAAAGCCTGCTTCCTTTGAAGTAGTAAATTTAATTGAATAGGGATTAGGGTGTGATCTAAAGCTTTTAGAGGAAGACCACAGCCACCAGTGTGTACAGTAGAAACATGGCTAGCGTTCCTCAAGTATCTGACCAATTTATTTATTTTTTTTAAAGTACTAATATAAATACAAAAAATTGAAGGAGTTGAATGTAGTATACTGTTCAGACAAAGCTCCGGTGAGTCTCCTACTGTGGGTGAGACAGGCAAATTACCCACTTCTTGGATGACCACAAGAACTGAAATATTAGAAATATTTCTATAAAATATAAAATAAGATTTTAATAGTAGAAAGTGCAAGGTATTATACTTACAGATGAATTGCAAGAATGCTTGTTATAGACTTGGATAGCTCAGTGACCAGCAGATTAGTGACATCTGGCCATCTTTAATGCACATCTAGCAAAGTCTGCCTGACCAATTGCTTATGGCATCTGATGCAATATTCTCCTGAATTTAGGAAATTCAGGGAGAAACTTGGGTGGTGTAGAACCAGTTCTTGGCAGGAAGAGAATATGCGTGAGTTGGTAATAACCTTAGGGGTTTATTCAAGTTGATTTCAGAATTTCTTTATAAGGTTTCACCAAAACTATCTGCTGTTATATGGAAACATATATCCAGTGCTGCAGATCTCCTTGGAAAGAGACTCACCTGAGTGTTTATTTAGGCAAGCCTGTGCCTTTAGGTATAGCCCAAAACAAAAACCAATTAAGTGAGCTGCATCAGACTTCCCAAATGTATTGCTTGCTTCTCACTCTCAGGAGCAAAGTTACAGTTTGGAGAGTGGTTAATATGTATTTTAAATAAGTGTCTATATACAATTTACTAGCTCTTCAGAAGCACATACTTTTCTTCTGTATTTTAGGAAAACAAAATTATATCATTTTTTGCAGTCCTTTTCTCTAGGGTCTGAAAACATGCAGTGGTTCACTATCATTGCACTGTTTTGGGTCATGGGATAGAACTGGGAATACTATGGGTATGTCATTGCAGAAGTAAAGAGAATAAGGGTGGCGGGGGGTTGTGTGTGAACTGGCACTTCCCAGAAGCCTTCATTAAATGCTGTGTTCATAAGACAATGGAAGCGTTTAGGCCCAAATCTTGTTATTTGCTACTCTGATTTCATAGAGTTGGACAGACCTTCATGCTTAACAATTGGTTCATGGCCTTTGGCCAAGAAACCAATGTGTTCTGGAGTTTTAAATGTGTGCAACGATGTTTTTGTTGGCCCTAAGCATCTTTTACTGTTGTAAAGATTTCTGCGAGGCTAGCCCAATTTCTGAAGGACTGCACAGTGCTGTTGTTTTAGTATCTTTGGTAAAAGTTGCATGTGATGAAGCTGAAGCAACACCCTTTGTGTACATATTAGTACTGGCAGGCAGCCATTCCAGCCACTCTTAGCTCACTTCCAGTCCTGAGGTTCATCACTGACATGAGAGCACTTGCCTCCACTCACAACCCCAGCACCTCTAGTGGGAGCATAAACCTGGGTTATGTTACGATGACCTTTCTAATGAACAACACTCAATGTCGGAATCTCATCCACATGGAGAAGAAATGTGAATCCCCTGGTTATCTGTGTGAAACACCTCTTTAACCAGTAGCAGTGGACCAGACTGCCATCAAGCATCTCACTCTTGAGAGATAGGACACACAAAAAATGCAAGGAAACAACAATTTATGGGTGATTCTATGTTGCAGGCTTATTAAGATACTTTATCCTGAATTACTCGGGGCGGGGGGATGTTAAATCTTGTTTCTGGGTGTTTTCTCAGTTGAAGGGAGCTTCACTGCTCTGTGCGTGCAACCCTACATACAGTGCTTCAGGGCCACAGGACCGGTGATTCCGCCAGAGCTGCCTCTGTTACTTCTGAAAACCTTCCAATAAACCTTCCTCGGGCTTATGGTCTCCCAGGCTTTCCTTCTGGAGATGCTTTCTACAGGAACTTTGCATGCTCTTTCCTAAAGAGCTCCTTCCTCTCAGGCTTCCTCCCCTGCACCCCTTCCAGTGGAAGAGGCTGCAGCGCAGCTGTCCCTGGGAACACAGCCGCGGCACCCAGCTGACAGGTTCCCAGATTCCCTGCGCTGTTCTCAGCTCTCTGTTCTGGACAAGTAGGAAACAAAAAGAGAAGTTGATACAAAGTTTATATAGGTTCTGAAGCCAAGTTGTGGTTGAAATTTTAGGGAAGATGGTTAATATTTTTTCCATGAGGACGTTTTCAAAAAAGTTGAAATTGAAACAGAGTGCCTTATTTTTTGCTGTCACTTTTCAACAGCCTTCAAGTTGTAAACTGGCAAACTTTTACACAAATTTTATTTCTCTGATATTATACTGAAAAGATTTCACATCTTCCTCTGAGCCCTAAGTTTTGATTTTTTGCTTTTGGTTCAAATGACTTCATTTGGAATTAGATTTTCTGCTGCAAAATGCAGCTACCTATTCTAATGAAGCCTTATGAGATAAGCAGACTGCTGTCTCCTTGCCTGGGATTGCTCGCTGTTTCCTACTTGTGATCAGGCAACACTTTAAAGCGGCACTGTGAGAAAGCATAGAATCAAACTATTTTTGAGTTTGAAGGGTACGTAGGTGGCAGCAGGTTTTGTAGCAGCTAATCTGGATGCAAGTCTACTCCTGAATGTAACCAAGTGGTGTCTACTCCTGAATGTAACCAAGTGGTATTAGGAAGCATAGATCCTGCAAATTTGATACTGAACAACCATTTGGATATCCCTAAGGAACTTACTGTGTTGCAAAGTATGAGTATTTCCCATATATCCACAGCAGGTGGATCTGGGACTAATTGCTCAGTAGCTGAAAACATTGTAGTAGCGTCAATATTGCCATCCCAGGGCATTCACAAATTGAGACTTGGCCCTCAAAAAGCATGGGATTTTGAAAGCAGCAGGGATTTATATCTTGTAACTTGTTTCCAGGTTTTAATCACTCATAATGCATATTTTCATATTTTCACAAATACTGACATTTTAATTGCCTTGAAAACAACAATTAAAACAGAGCCTCGTGTAGTCATATCGCTGTAAAAGCTAGGTGGTCTTAAAAAAACAAATATGCCATAGTGACAATCAAGTTATATGTTGGCAACTGAATGAGCAGATTTCCTTCAAATGACAAGCCAAATAAACTAAGACATGGAAAGTTTGAATTGATTTTTGGTTTTGATTAACCATTCTTCTGCTGGGTTGATTGTTCATTTGCTCAGTCCAGTTTTGCTACCATTGGCGGCCAGCAAGCAAAAATGACCAGTCTAATTTTGGAATTCATTGAGGCTGAACATCTACAAAGCATATGGCAAAACACAAATTGGATTTTAAGAAGTTATTTACATGTTAATAATCTGGAATGATAGAAAATTTAAGTGTTTTGTGTTGATTGAGCTTTTAAAATGAAATTCTCTGGATTTGGACAACATTCTCTCCTGTTTAAAGCAGATTTACAGAATGTATAAAATATTTCTAGAGATAAAACTACCACATGTGTTTTGCATGTTAAAAGTCTAACAGCTTGTTGTTTTCTCTTCTACAGAACAGGACTCTCTGTATTAAGCATGGAAACAAAGAATATATTCTCAAGTCTCGTACAAGTTTTGTCATATACTGACATTTTGATCAGCACTGGTACTTCAGTGATAAAATGTTGAGAAACAAGTGTGTTCTACTAAAGGTAAGGGACCTCACTCTGAAAATAACTTGCCTTAGATGGGTCCAAGGGCTTAGTAATTCACTTTAGAAAAATTGTCACTGTGATTTCAGTGGTTTCTTTTTCTGCTCCCCTCCCCCTTTTTTTTTTTTTATAAAGGTGTCGTGTCAAAATTTGCAATATTGAAAAGCAACAATGACTGAGCACTTCAGTCACTGTGTATAGACATTAGATAATGCGGTGAGTCCCCTACAAAATAAACAGACAGAAAGCCAGTCAGATAACAGTGATACCAGCTGCCAGCTTTTTGGCTCTGTTCACACCAGCATTTCACTTCAGTGTGTTTTACAGTTCTCCTTTCTACTAGAGTGTGTGTTTGATCTTCTAGAGGTACTTTCTACTTCTTAGAAAATCAGTTTCAGGAGAAAAACAGGGTTTTTTTTTGTTTTGGTTTGGGTTTTTTTGTTTTGTTTTTTTTTTCCCCTCCACCCCCTCAAGAAGTAAGAGCCAGCCTACTTAACACTTCCAGCCTACTGAGTAACTACTGTTTATGTTGCTAAACCACGGGAAGCTGGTCACTCCTGCTTCTGTAGGGCTGGCAGGTAATCTATCTAGCCTGCTGTCTTATTAATAAACTGCTTGTTTATGTAGTGACAAGAAGTCAAATGTCATTCAGACTTTGAAAGTAATCATTGCTTTCCCCAAGTCTTAGCTTTTGACTGCGACACTCCTTGGGCAGGACTTTCATGCACTTGTACTCCAAGCTTTTAAGGAACTTGGCAAATATGACAGCAAATACATGGGACAAAACTGTTTCACCTACAGTCGTTAATAAGTAAGGCAGCTCTCAGTGAGTAGCTTGTGGTGAATTAGGGCATCAGTTAGTTATCTAAACATGAACAGATTGGTCTTGCTCCATGTAGTATTTGATCAGTTCTAGGCTTTCCTTTCAGTAAGATTTTTTTCCAAGCTGTTTCTGGTCCTGATTCATGCTTTTTAATCTCTCTCATTCAGAAGTTAAAAGCAAACAAAGCACTGCTTGTTGTAGTAAGACTGAATCTGTTAAGTAATAGTAAGTAAAAAGGTTTGGTTCTTGGTTTTGTGCAAATTATTTTAAACAAAACAAGCTGTTTTATACTACCTACAGCCTTGTTTTAGACTTGCAAGACATGGTCTGGACCCAGCTTGTCTCTCCAAATGTAGGCAACTTTTATTTTAAACTCATGTTTGTCTAAGATTAAAGTTATATTAGATATGCACTGCACATTTACTAGGAGCCAGAGGGACTTCTAGGTATAACCCTCCACGTTTATGCATTTTACTAATATGAAATGACAGCTTGGTTTGAAGTGCCCTCTAGTGGCAAATGGGGTTTTAGATAAGGCTTCTGTAATAAAATCAGCTAGAAGGAAAGCAAACTTCAAAGCTGGATCACCTTTTGAGAATGACTAAGATCATGATGGCCCTGGTATATTAATTACTGCTCTGGCAGCACAGACAGCAGGAGCAAGGATTGCATATCAGGGTGGGCTAATACTCACCAGGTACGTGTCTGGTGAAGTTGGAGGATATAAGGAAATAAACTGAAAAGAAGCATCTAAAGAAATTTATGCAACTAGATCCAATCAGAAGGGAAACTAGAAGCAGGTAGAGGTGCAAATGTTTCCCATGGCTGCATTCTGACTGTTATCGAGAGATGTGTTTGCAAGTAAAAGCTATAGCTGTGAACTTCCTCAGCTGCTACAGTTTAGAAAGATACTACTTTGATTTGCATATGAAATTTGACATCAGCCTGGGGAAGGTAAAGTGGTGTGGCACTACACTTTACATGGAGCGGCTCCCAAGTTCCTGCAAAGCCGCATGGTGCTGCTGGGAACGGTGCTGCTGGTAAGCCTAAAGCCAGAGCATGCTTTCTCCCGGTGCCACTGCTGCAAAACCACCTCTGAGGTGTCAGGGAGCAGACTTCATTACCTGTGTAGGTTTAAGAGAAGTATGGTTTCAGAACTGCTTAGTGAGGGTACTTTTGCTGAGAAATGATGCCAGTGAACTGAATGGACTGTGGGGGCAGAGACGTGTTGTTCACTGTGGACAGTGGTGCCAGAACTGAGCTCCACGTTCATCCCCTTTTGACTTCTACTGCCTTTTACAGAACTTCTTCTCAGGGGTGCAGCTTCAAGGTGGTTACTCATGAGAGTCCTGTGCTTGCAGCATGTTCAGCAGCATCAGAGCACAGTAAAATAAAATGCACTCTCATTTTTCGTTAAAGGGATGCCAAAGCACCTGTTTTCTTCTTGTTATAGTTGTCAGTACAGTAAAATGCTTACTGGGATACTTCCCCATACATTATTGTGAATGGTGGATGCTTTCCAGTTTCCGTACACCAAAGGAGGCAGGTACAGAAGCTCTGAGTGACCCATGTGAACGATGTGCCAGTAACAGTCACGGAGATGTCTTACACTTGAGCCGCATCTGAGCTCTGTCACACATAACAGGGGGTACACCTGCCCCGCTCCAGCGAGGGAAACCCTTCCCAGGCATGCTACTAGTCATGGTAATGCAGTACCTGCTTTAAGAACTACTTGTATGTTTTCTGTTTAGAGATCTGCCTTTTAATACTGAAAACTTAAGCCTGAAGTATTTACTATGTGGGGTCCTCAAAACAAGCAAAAGAAGCCATTGTAATGGTTGTCTTGAAGGAATATTAGAATTTAATTTATTTTAACGACAGAATTTTCAAAATAACTTAGTAATAACTGAGTATGGAAATGCACGATTTTACAATATTTATCATGTTTATCAGCTAAAATGTGGACTAAGGATACTTTGAATAGATTTTTCCATGATACCAAACATTAAGCAGTAGAGTTCAAAGCCCTTCTTTTTATTTCCTTCCGCCATCTAGTGGCCAAATACATCCAAATACTCGAACTGGGTAGCAGAAGTGTAGTCACGCCGAGCCATCTCACTTACTCCAGTGTATACATCCCGCATACTGCCTCTTCTTTGCCAGGAACCTCGGGAAATTCAAATAGACAAGTAGAAATCCAAATGCTGTGTTTTCCAAAAAATATTGAACGTGGAAGGAAAGCATTCTGAGGCAGCAAGCGGCACCGTCCTGCGGTGTGCTCAACGGAGTCTCTCTTTGAATGCAATTATACATGAGACGTAACAGCAGAAAAACATTTTATCTGCCAATCTATGAGGATAGCTAGGCTTCCTGATGCTCCATGATAAATCACAGACATCTATGAGTAGAACTGTTGTTGATGTGTAGACAGATTCTTCTTATGAAGTTAGTGTAATCACCTTTGGTTTTTGTAAGAAAAAGGTGTTACTTATGTTAGCGCACCTGACGAAACATAAAGGGTAAAATCCTAATGAAAATAGGGTAGTTAACTTTCACATAAGTTAGCATTTGAAAACAGAGATTATGGGGGAACAACAGGCTAGGAAAACTTTTTTTTTTTACAAAAGTTAGGCTTCATGTACATTAAATGAGGGTCTGTAACCATTGTTTCTTGCTATGACTTGTTATAACATAGTAAGTGCTTTTCATCTAGGAATCTGCAAATGCTTTAAAATGAAGCAGTCGCTATACTTTTTGTAATTCCACTGTATTCTCTTATCTGTAATGTCTGTATCTTTTTCTTCCTTTCTGGAAAAGGTAGCATTGAAAATTCAATTTACCTTTTAGTTAAAAAATAAACAACAGAAGTCATTGGTTTTGGATTGTCTGAGTAAGTTACTGTCTTGAATTCAGTTTGCAAGAAGCGAGAGTACTCTGCGTGTTACTATGATAGCAAGTAATGCAAAGGATTTCTATTACCGTGGTGTAGAATATTTCAGGGCCAGTCTGGGTAACAATTCTATGGTTACAGTGGAAACTAGATCATATAAAGGGATTTATTCCTCTTTGAGAAAACAGAGGCCAAATTTAAGTCAGTGTGCTAATTCTTCTGTCCTCCTTTCCCACACACTGCGCTATTCTTTTCAGCACTTTCTTTTGAAGGATGATTTTTAAGGAAATGTATGTATTTCAAAGGTTTCTTCAGATAAAATGGACCATTTCCTCAAGTTAACATTAATTTAATCTTTGTCAAGTTGTACCCTCACAAACTGGTCGTGTTAATGCCCAGGAAAAAATCATGTCAGGATCATTTCGTGTTCCTACCTCGGCTAAAAAGCTCTTTTAATCAGAAATAGGTACATCTAGCATACGTGGCCTCTTGCAGAAAGAGGAAAAAGTAGATTCTAAGAAGATGGTCTTTATTTTGAGAACACGGATCAGTCATGGTACAGAGAAGTCTGCCCTACTGTAAGGAACTAGAGGTGCCCAGAAGCAGCTGCAAGAGGTGGCAGATAGGAAATGTCCTCAGGTCAGCTTGGCCTGGCCGTGTTCTGTTTAGGAATCTTAACCTCTTTTTTTTTTTTTTTTTTTTTTTTTTTTTTTTTTTTTTTTTTTTTTTTTAATTTATTTTTTATTTGGCTTTTGTTTCAAATTCATAAAGAGCAGGTAACCATTTGTAATGTTTCTAAAGGGTCACATCTTCATCTTAGCTTCGTTAGCGGTGGTAGCACTGATGAGAGTGTTTGGTCAAAAAGGTGTGTATTTGACTCTTCATTTTTCCTGTGGTACCAAGTCTTCCGAAGTTTGTCAAATGGTTTTCAAAGTTACCTGAGCACCATGTACAGAGTACTTCTGCTGAGCAGTAAAGTAATAATACCTGTTCTGCATACTTTGCTGTGTAAAAGAAAACATTACGTTTTACATCTGCATGTTACATGACTGTCCTAGCTTTGCGTGACTCTGGGCTGAGCTCTTCTGTCAAAGGCTCCACTCTGGATGTCTAGATTCATTTCAGCATGAAATGTCAGGATGTCAAGCCCATATTGAATGCATTGGAACCGAAGAAAAACATTTCTGCGAACCCCTGTGATGCACAAGCAGAGTTTCACACACGGTTCTACTTCAGAGTTTAACAGCTTCACATGTGGTGCCCCACAAGCAAATCCTGCTGTGTGGGTGGCTGCAGCTCTGCTGGGGATGGGGCCGGGAGCTGCAGAGCTCATGGCTCTGCACCCTGCCACGAGGAGCTCGTAGTGCTGTACCAGGTAGTGTTGGTGGGAGACAGTCTTCTGCCTTGTGAAAACCATGTCGCTGGATAAAATGCTCCCCTTGCCTTTACGCTGCGTCTGAAACCAGTTGGAATAAGTAATTGAATTGTCCATACTGGAGAGCAGACTATAAGGGATTTCTGATCAGGTTACATAGTTCTTCAGTCTACCTCCTGAACTGCAATAGTGGAGAAACCACTATAGTAGTAGCTTGTAACTGCCCTGTCCCTGCTGAGTAGTAACCTCTTGTGCAGGGACTCCTCAATCCCAGTAAGATGCTGGTGCTGTGCTATGACTTGTGCTGGAAGGGGTGTTTGCCACTGGGTTTCTCTGTGGTCTACTGGTACAAATGTCCTGTTGTGCGAAGGAGCTTCATAATGTGCTTAAAGCTTCTTTTGCTCAGACAATATTCATAGGCACAAAAGCTGCCAGCACACAGCTGAAACTAGAGTGATACTGAAATGCAGTAGGAGTAAGATTTGCCAGAGCTGCTTGATACCACTTTGGTGAAGTCAAGCTTTAAAAAAATTTTAAATCTCCTCCACTATTTTGAAGTGTGTGTCAGCGGTTTTAGCAGGGGCTCCCACTTTTGGTTGTGCTCAATTTTCTAAATTACGTTTTTTCCTTTTCTTATTTTTGGGTGACTTTTGCCACAGATCCTCCCCAGGGCTTTCTTTTCTTGGCACCGTTGCATTAATCGTGCTTCTGCCTAATACTGCCCTGTGGGGCTCTGGCTTAGGTTTTGCCTATACCCCTGTGACCAACAAGAAGCCTTGAGTTTTGCCTTGCCCAGGCATGTGTGCGGCAAGCAGCCTATCTGGAGGACATGAAATGAGATTAGCTCAAGCAAGTGGGTCTTGCTTGGAAGAAAGCACTGCAAGTTAGGCTGAAGATGGTGAACCAGATGTACGTGTACCACCTTGAGAAGGCATTGGCTGCTGTTTTAGCATGAGTCCATACATACATACAAGGGGGGGGGGGGAATATTCAGGCATTTTTGGCATTGTAGAAGCCATGACAGTCAGTCTGCTGTAAGTAAATGTACAAGAGGAAGTAGCTGTGAGGATGGAAAATGGCTGTCTGTAGCAGATAAGTAGTGGCTGGAGAAGTCTTATCAGAAATCCTCTAGGAAAAGCAGCCAAACACCCATAGGGCCAGGAGAAGTCCGCTCTATCAATCAAACTAACACAAGAAAATTGTGCAGTGAAGCCAATGTTCACTTGTGCCAGATCTCAGCCTCCTCCCTGGCTGTGAATTGAATAGAAATGCAACTGCACACAATGTTCTGAGCAAAGCAATTTGCACAGGAAAGGGAGGGAGAGATGCTGGGTTATGCTATGAGCCGCTCATCCACAAAAAAGCCCCAAGGCCCTTATAAATCCCCCTGGCTCCATATGCAGACTTAAGCTCAGCTGGCATTTGTCTCCACTGCAGCTAGAAGCCAGCACTACTGGAAAGTTAGTTCTAGAAATGGTAAGGTTAACTAACCCGTACAGAAGAAAGACCCAGCTGGCCTTCATGCTCCCATGGGTTTCGCTCCAGCGGAAGTTGTCTGCATAGCTGTGGCAATCTCCAAATGAGAGTAGTTTTGAGTCAACCCTCAACTGGGAAGGTTGGGTTGATTTGCTGAGATTTGGAGAGTTCAAGTTGAACTCTGGGATTCAAACACTGTGAAAACACCTTGGGTGTGAAATAGGGAAATTCTCAGTAATATGTTTTAGTTATGTGTTGTGTTCAGTTTTGCCTATCCGGTTTTTCTGGCAAAGCTTCTTTGCTGCAAATCAGAGCTTTTAGTTGTCATTACGGTGTTTTGCTTTGCCTTTTCAGTGATACTAGTACTGAGAGACTTGCAGAATGCTCGTTTGGGCTTCTGAACTTACAGGCTTTTTGTCAATGCCAGATAAAAATGAACAAACAACTGCTGAGCAACTTTTACTGATATCTTCATTTAAAGCTTGGCCTGAATGCTTCAGGAAGGTTACTTTTGAAAGTAGTGCTTATTCAAAAGATGCCGGGTGGAGAGCTGGCTTTAGGCATGAAAACAGGCAAGTTCCTATGGGGTCCATCAAATGTTGACTGCTTCCGTCAGCTGACCTCATATTGGAACCAGACCCAGAATTTTCAGGAGGAACTTGATGCTTGATAGTTTATCCCTTATCCAAAGGACAGGATTAACAGAATGACATCACTCATGAGTGAATGTTCCTTGATACGTAGCTTTAATATGGGTTGATATAATGTTAAGATACAAAAACTCAATGTCAGAAATAAGCATTTTCACAGTGAGGTAATTTGGTTGCAAAAAGATGAATTTGGAACCCAAAAATAGTATTCACGAGGGTTTCCAAGTTTATGAAGAGCCCGCTTAACACTGCTTAATCCAAACCTGGCTGTTAGGAAGAGAAATGTCCAGAAAACTACTAGGCATAAATCTACCAAAGGATTTTATTTTGCTTTTTATAGATGATCAACTCCATTTTAAGAATGAACATACCTTTTAAACTTTTAAAATCTTTCAGCATGTGGGGGACTCTCTGTGAAAGCACAGTCTTTCTCGCTGTTTCTATTTTTTTATAGTTACACAGCAGTGTTGAGGGCTCACAGCACCCGCCAGCCATCTTCTTTCTGAACATCTGGAAAAAAAGTTCAGACAAGCACTAGTGTAAAATAGAGTTAGAGGGACCTCTGTCAAGTGCCTTCTGTACCCTTAGACTTTAAGGCTCTTCTGGGAGTTTTGAAAAATTAGCTTAGAGTGGTTGAGCTTATTCCTACCCCTTGTTATACTGCTTACATGCTTCCTCCCACATCACCACTAGACCATTTTAGATGAATATCTGGACCCTGAAATGGACTATCTTCTAAATTAAGGGCCACAGAAAGAGTGTGTATTGGCTAATGCAGTGATCGGTGAGTTCTGCTCTGTATTTTAACTTGGACTTGAATGATCTTATAACTTTGACATCTACTAAGAATCCTGTACCTACTGATAAATATACCCAAAAGGGCAAGGAGACTGGCAGAATGCAGGGGAGCTTAATATATAGCATATTGCAATTCTTTGTTGACTCTGCTCCATTATTCCTCGCTCGTTTGTTTTCTTGATAGGAGACACTGCATTATCACTCCAGACAGACATTTGCAGATGTTACTGAATCAAAATTAGAAGCTAAATCTTTCTGGTCTGTATGTAGTGGGAATTCTTTCTTGCAATCAAGAGCACTGAATGTTTCAAGCCCTCAAAACAAAGCCTGGAAAACTATGTAACCTGTATTAATCTGTTCATTTCCTTTGCCTCAGTATTCTTGTCCATTACCCTTATTTTTGAGGTGCATCTGCCATTACAACACTCTCTGCTTCTGTTCAGAACAACACTCTTAAAATCATCAGTGGTACAAACTATGGGGTATTGGCCAAGTGACAGTATAGGAACAGTCCTATCAAAATTGCTCTTAGGACATCAGATATATCATCAGTGTAACAAACCCCAATTGGCTTCATTGAAGCTATTTTTGAGAAAATAAACTGGTTTAATAGACAGCAAGTTTCTCTCTTCATTCCTACTGTCACTGCACCTTTTTAAATGTAAAATGTGGCTTCACTGTAGAAACCCATTAAAGAGAGATAATATTTCATTCAGGTAAGTATTGCCTTTCTGCTTAAAGGGAAAACACCATTGTGAGCTTAGTAAAGAATTTAATTTGATGTATATCTGCAGGAAGTAAGCCTTACATCAAAAAGTAAGTACCAGCAGCTGGGTTCAATATGGGATTTGACACTGTTTTCTATAAGCTCTTTACCAAATGTGTGCAGTTTCTGAAATAGCCACATGCCCACCTTATTATGATCCTTTCCTGGAAAGAGAAATACCTTTAATCTTAAATATGACATTCACATGCTTATTTTTTAAAGAATTGATTTAATATGAAGGATTTTATTTCCTGTTTTTTATTAAGATCCAGGTTCCTTGTCAAAGTACTGCCGTAAGTAACAAGCTATTGCACATCCTGTTCTTCATTAAAACAGGCAGGATATCAAAGTAAAAAACATAAGAAACATAAATGTAGAGGAATTTTAGGACTGAACTGTAATCTATACCATGCAAGTGACTTAATAAGGATCTCAAATGATAAAGGAATTCAAGTCTGGGCAACATAACCAGAGCAACCTTTTTTTTTTTCCCCCCTAACTTATGATCTAAACTACTATTTTTTTTTTCTGTACTGTTGAAAACATCATGGTCTTGAATTAATATTTATGTTAATTTATGAAGAAACTTGGAAGAGATACACAATCATTAATTCCTGCAAGCGCTGTTACTCTCCTTAAATTCCTATTTTTCTGGATGTTAGTCTGTTCCAGCCACTATAGGTGAGTGGAAATCTTTTTATGAGTACCTGCTTGCTTTAAGGAATTAATGTTGGCTATTCTAATATTATTTATGGTCGTTTTCAGCAACTGTTTTGTTTGTTCAATTTACTGTTGTGAGTTTCCATGTGAAACAAACTTGAGCTGTCTAGGAATTGATACATGCTTACCTAGTCAGGACAGGCAATAATACACAAATGTGATTTTATTTGACCAATTTCACCTAATTAAGAAGTTCTACTGAGTGTGATTATGGTGGATGTGAAACACGAAATATCCTCAGGGAAAGGGAGAGTGTGAGTATGTCTGCAGATATGGATACATTAGGTTTAATCTAGACATCATGGCTAACTGGAGCAATGTAGGCATAGCAGGACAGGCTTCCATGTAAACTAGCGACTAGAGGATATCTCCAGCAACTCTGGTGGGCTTGAATTAGATATTTTGACTGCCTTGTCGCTAATGCTGTTAGTTATTTTGGCTGGCTGAAGCTGGCGTGAATGTATCTAGCGGAGTTTCACGCTTATCTGGAAGCGTGGCACAGAATACAAGTGAAACTGAATTTGTCCATGTAAATATTCTTTACTTTTTATTTCTGTATTGCTTAACAACAGAATCAAGTTAGATTTCCACAAATTTAATACAGGAAATACACAGAGGTAAAACCAAGTGGTGTTGGATTGGCATTATTCTTTGAAAATGTATATATGAGGGGCGAATGGCCCGAATCAAACAGGAGTAAGTACACTTTTTGGATCCACAAACCTAGAAAAGATAGGGAATTTTCTTCTGGCATAGATATGTGATGGACCCGGGAGACCTCATTGTATCATGTAGCTGGTGCTTATTGTTGGTTGTAAATCACCCTTGCATCTCAGATGGCTGGCACAATAGGAAGGCGATTACTTCATGAAGTGGTTTTTATGTAAAAAAACACACAGAAGGTAAAGGATATGAAGGACAGACCAGAGAGGAGCTAAGTATACAATTGGGCAGGTCCTGACTTTATTCTGTAGTGTATAAAATAAGCCACTATTCATCTCTGTTGAGACGAGTGTGAGCACTTGCACTGGAAATGTGCATCAAGCATGCATGTAAAGCCAACGCTCCCTGGGAGACACAGGCTAGCAAGGACTTAATCCTCTTTAATCCCCGATTGAAAAATTACACAGATACCACAAACTTTGAAGAAAGAATATATTAAAAGAAGCCTTGGAGGGGAAAAAAAAAACAATCCTAAGCTTGAAAATCTACAGGGGCAAGGACATGTCTTTAGCAAATGTTTCCAGCAACACCCAAGTGTGGTTTACTCCATTGTCCTTCTTTCCAACAGCTGCTCCTCCCAAAATACAGTGAAATAACCCTAAAGTGTGGGGTAATGCGACCTTGTGAGCAAAACCGCTGTTCCTGCTTTTTCTTTCTGTTTTGGGAGGAGGTGTCTTTACAGCTTGTGAGCCTAGGGCAAGCTGCATTTAAACCATTGGGGGATTTGAAAGTGAGGAGAGCTGGGGGAGGGAAGAGCTGGAAATCGGGGTGATGGCGAACAATAGCAGCCCCCTCCATCCCATCCCATCCCATCCTGAAGGCAGAGGGGCTAGGTGCCAGGCCTGGCGTGGCGGAGGGGCTGGGATCTATGAAAGGTGTGTCGTGTACTGGGGGGACTGCAGCAAGGCAAGAGGGGAGGGTTGGTGCCAAATGACTCCCCCTGTGTCACCACAGCCTAATGACTGCAAATGCAGTTCACTGGAGATTGCAAGTGGGAATGCCAATGTAGTGCTGCCTTCTCAAGCTGTGGCTGTGCCTTGCTGTCATCCCCTCTCTATGTATAGATTGAATTGAAGGGAAGGGAAGGGGACCAAAGCACAGCTGTTCACGAAAATGTGCTGCATGCTTGACATTCCTCCAAGTCAGGGCTCCTGTGAAGTGCTCAAGCTTTCATGCCAAGCATTTTTCAAGACTTGGGTATAGGCTCTGCTGCAGGTCATGTCATGAGTTGCCTCCAGCCTCTGGCTCCATTTTCTTAACCATTTGTTTCCTGCCCATCTTTGTATACAGTGGAAATTCACCGCATAGGAGAGGTAGTAAAGGAGAAGTTGTCTTTGTTCGCTGTCCTAATCATCTGATACAGATCAAAAAGTTATATTACTATCTATAGGAAGGGCTTCTTATCTGCAGATGCAATTTGCTTTTGATGAGAGGGTGGTTGGGGTATTAACTGAGCTGAAAAATGCAGCGGAGCTCCCCTACACAGGTCAAATACAGATTCTACCCTTGGGTATATGCATGCTGCTCCTATCGCAAGGACTAGGGAATGCGTGTATTTAAGTGGAATGAGCAGATGCCAAGGGAAACATCAACTCTTGGGTCTCCAGTTTTTATGGATATTACACTATTTCTTCAAAAAGTGCAAAATGCAGCCCAGAGAACGTAGAGTTCTGATCTATTTCTACTGCCCACGTGGGAAAATAAACAAAACACCTTTGAATTGTTTTTCTTAGATCATTTTGCTCATCTGCAGTTTTTGTACACTAATAACATTGTACTGCTTTCA
Source organism: Burhinus oedicnemus (assembly GCA_008921705.1). Lineage (NCBI taxonomy): Eukaryota > Metazoa > Chordata > Aves > Charadriiformes > Burhinidae > Burhinus > Burhinus oedicnemus. The sequence goes on from VFFE01009205.1 coordinate 506,860, forward strand.
TAAAGCCCTAAAATAGGTCAGATTTTGCAACCAGAAGATGCTCACCAGTGTTCTGCTTACAGCCTTGTAGCAGCAAATGTAGACAATGTATAAAAACATGGCACTTGTGTAAATTTGCCATCTCATTGCCTTTGCTGCTCTGGCTCTATTGTCAGTAATAATACCACAGCAAGGACAGTTGGAGGGAAGCCAAATGTTTATTTGGTCTTTAGGCTTTGATAGTATGTTGGCAGCTGTGTGATCTTTGTTAAATTAAAAAACGCAAAGTGTAGCTTGTTTGTAAGAATCAGATGAGACTGTTGAGACAGATGCTTTTTGGAGCAATACCCGGTGAGCTGTGACACACATGTAAATGGGGTTGTTCGACCACTTGCCCCTGTATATTGAGATTTGCCTGGTCTCTGGAGCTATTTAATTAAGCTGGGATTCAGTATTACACAAATGAAACATTGTGAGCTTGGACAATGGAAATATGCCCTTCCACATGCCTGCTAGCTGGGAAGCCCCTCTTCTGGAGGCAGAGAGCACACTAGATAAACATTTCTCCTAACTGGGACTCTCATAATGGTAATCCTCTAAGAGATGGAGATATATTATTTTCCAGCTAAGTTAGCTCTCTATGTGTTTCATGTGCTACGTCCATAATTAATCTCTCGCCAACAAGTCTGGGGTTGGTATCAGCAATGGTTCATAATAACTCTGTAAAAAAAGCAGTGAAGATGCTGCTCCTTTCCTTTTTCAGTTCCTGGCATCGCCAGACTAAGCAAGAATTTTTGTAAACATGAGCATGCTGTAGCGTGAATATTATACGAGTGACTAATGTCTCTACTTATGTGGCTGAGGATGTGGTTTCTTTTGCCATCAACAGGACTGGAAAGCATTTTTTTAATGTTGTCTTCAAGGTTCTTTTTAATGACGCAGAAAAAGGGGGTGGGAATGAGTAGATTACTGAGCATGGGAGTGTGGGTGCCCCAGGTCCTGTTTGAAATCTAGTCTCTTCCAGAGCGTCTGCTGATGGGGGCAGGTAGAGGAGAGGAGTGGGTTTTCAGTCACTCACATCTGCAGGGGACCAGCCAACAGCAAATAGCTCCAGCTCCTGCAGCAGTCAGACTTTTAGTAGAAACTTAGAATAGTTCTCTTTAACTTTCTTGCTACTCAAATGCAAATGAGAAGGAACTGTACCAAAGTATATATACTCCTTTTCCATTACACATTTGCAGCCAGCTGGGTATGCTAATAGCCAGAATCACACAGTCAAGCAGATAAGTAGACTGACAGAATCAGACTGTCATGCAACTGCTTAGCATTTATGCATTGTTCTTAGTTTATATATGTAATTTAATTGCTATTGCCATTTTGGAGATTGAAGTCAGACTGAAATATGATTAATTGCACTGATGCTTACTTGCTGTGGCCAGAGTGCAACATGGAAGAGAGTTCAAATGCAACCAGCTGCGTAATAAACTCCATAAACTAAGGAAAAGTCCGTGGAGTAAATGAAACTACGCAAGCAAGATTAGCTCCACCAACAGCAGCCAGAATGCTGAATATTAAGAGGACCAGAATACTTTTGAAATGAGAACAACCGCGATAAAACAAACAAAAAGAACTTAGCCAGGAAGCCACTTATCTTTTGGGTCTTGTTAGTCCCCATGAGACTCCCAGAGCCACATTTCCTTCTTTGAAATAATGAAGTGGCCCAGAGCCACTATCTTGCAGAGCTGCAAGGTCAACTATAAAAAGCTGCAGATTGCTGAACTCAGCAGCTATTTTTGTTATTGAGGTTGGTCTCTACATGCCAACATGTTCAAGCCGAAATGTAACTTGCCCGGGAAATTAGTGTGCACACAAATACAAGATTATAATTACAGCTACAGAATGCTGCTCACTGGAGAATTGAGCTTGGATGGGAAAGCTAGTCCTTTTCTTTGCCCATTTTATTTGGAAAGAAAGGCAACAACGAAAGCTGCCAATATTTTGATGTCAGCATCCTTTGTTTTTTCTGGCTATCTGAGACCTCTTTGATCCTCATGCTGCCAGAAATGTTTGCTCTGGCTGTGCTCCTTCTTTCTAGCAGATAAACTATTTTGCCACAGGTTGTGAGAATCAAGGTCTTTAATTTGGTGAACTTTAAGACTATGTGTCTCTTGGGCACCTGTTTCTGTCCAGACCTCTCTGTTGTTTTTAAACATATAAATTAATTAGTAAACCATGACAACAGGTGGCATGTGTAGAACCTGAATTCAGGTTCTCTGCCTTTGCTCAATGATAAAACTCTTTGGCACTGCAAGTGTTATTGGATGTATAACATTAATTAAATTTAGTGACCAGGGTAAGTTGACACAGAGTATCTTTTCAGATAGCAGGTTACACTGCGGAAATACGCAATTCATGGAACTGTCCTGCTGTCGTCTTTGGAACTTGTTGGATGAATGTGAATAAGACTCCAGCTATAAATAACTGATTAGTTACTAAGCTATATCCAGGCAAAAGCAAACTTATGCTTTGTGTTTTGTATTGTATTTGTGTGCTTTGTAGATCTCCCGTGTCTTAGAATAACTTTTGAACTGGGACAGAATGGAAAAACTTCCCACAAAGCAGAGGGCCCATGGTTAAGTCTAGTTATTCTTGGTACTAGAAGCTCCAGCTATAATCTTCTAGGAGACAAATCGTATTTTATATTATACAAGAAGAATATATTAATTTTTCATATTTGTCTAATTTTTCTTGTCTGACCATCTGTATATATAAAGTATTAGTGAGATTAATCTTGTGATAGTTGAAATCCAGTTGGATGTTTTTAGTTGAAACACATATAAATAACTGAACTAGTATCACACCATAATCCAAAGCACTGATTTACATTATAGTCATATATCAGAATCTCTTTTCTTTTATCAGAGATGTTTTATAACATTTAATGATTACAACAATGTAGGTGCTGGGATGAAATTGCACGTTGTGCTAAGGGTACTGCTGATGTAGGAAATTGCTTTTTGTATCCACAGATCAGAATACTAAATCATTTAAGAATTGGTACATATCCAAAACGCATCTGTTGACCCAGATTTTGTCCTCTGATAACAAGACTGAAGCGATTGTTTTTCCGAGAACCCAATACATTTTATTTACATTAGTGGAAGTGCCAATAAGTGCTTGTTGCGGGATTTGTAGCATACTGCTTTTCTTAAAGAATGTGTTCATGAAACTCGCCTTTGTGTTATCTCCGCTTAGCTTTCTGATTTGGGGAGATATTACCCCAAGAATTTAATAACAATACGAGCATTCTAGCAGAGACAAAGGGGGAAAAACGTGCCAGACAGCCGCCCACAATAATGTAATGTTTCCTGGACAGCAAAGGTGACATAAACACTGTGAACCGGATGCGTATAATACCAACTCTTTCAGAAATACAAGGTAATTTATACTTGCACAGAAAACTAAATGGAGGAGGAGACCTTGAGCCTACTACTTAAAACCTCTCGATGTGTATTTTCATTCTGTGCCATAGTAAGTGTTTCCAAGGATGGGGTTCCACCCAAGTTCTTTCCCCCCCGCCCCCGCCTAAGTCAACAGCCTTTTCTGGATCCCTTTGCTCTCTCCTTTACTGTGTGAACACATGTTCTGGTAAAATTAGTCCTGGCATGGAGTATCCATACTGTGACCTGCAAAGAGTGAGCTGGCGCTCAGTCTTAGTTCCTTTCCCATGTGGAGACATATTTCTCCCTCCCTGTTCTTTGCAGAGAAGGGTAAGCTGTGTATAATGAGGATACCAGATGTTTGCCTTTAGACAGAACTTGCATTATCATGGCTTCCAAGCTGCCAGAAAGGTCTGGACACCAGCAGTGGGTTATTTCCTTACTGAGAGAGAACGGAGTAGACACATGCACGGGATAGTTTATGCTGGTCTGTATGTATTCATAATAATCTACACTTCTGTAGATATAAAATATTCCAGAGCAAAACAAGTAGAGATTACAACTCTCAGAGCTGAAGAAAACACATGTGCTTCAGTCTCCGGCTGCTTAGTTTCTCATTGTAAACTACACCAGGCACTAAGATTCAGATCAACTGCTCCAAGAATTAGGTCAGAGTAGTATTTATAGGCAAACCTGCAACATTGACCTGAGAGGAAGGAAATTTGAATCGCATCATGTTTCCTCGTTCCACTTCTGGGAGAATGGGGGTGATCTGGTGCTGTCAGAGGACCTGAGCAGCCAGTGTAGCTCTTGGGGTGCCCTGATGCTCCCATCAGCTCCATCTGACCCCTCTGACTTGCTGGAGGGCCTTATCCACCAAGGGCTCTCCTGTGCAATGACAAGCTCTGAAAGCTCGTTCTCTCCTCCATTGACACAGACAGAGCCCAGCTGTCCCATTCATGTTGTCCCTCTAATGCCTTTCCACAGAGCGGTGTAGAAAAGGACTACTGAAGAAATCAGGGCTCTGATGTATGTGTATAACATGTATGTGCTTATATCTAATATGTATATATGCAAACATAAAACATTCTTTTGTATATGTGAATACCCTTCCTGACTCTTCTTACAGCATATCTTCATCTCTAGATAGCGCTGAGTTAATTTTTTGATAACTTACTTGGTTCTTTATTTATTTCATGGTTATTTTCCGGGTTCTGTCACTTTGCACAGTTGAAACAATGAAAATTTATGGTACGTTTATTGAATAACTTAAAACAAATGAGACTTCCTGAAAGAACTGAAACACTCCCATTTTTCAGTTTAGATTTTTCCAAGGGGCTTTTGGGCCCAACCTTGTGCTAATGCAGCTAACGTGGCTTCTGAACTGGCACTGGCTTGGGTCCAGTCCAACTCTGAGAAGGGGCAGAGCTGGCTGGCAGCTTTCAGTACCCACCAGTGAAGGCATAACCAATAACATTCATTGTATTTATAAAGACCCCTTGCTAGCAAATGCGTTCAGCCTTCTGAAACAATAGTTCTTCCAACTAATTAAAAACAACGTTACCCCAACAATATTACATACTCAAGACATAAACAAACCATAAAACGATCAGCAAACACAGCAGTATTCATTTAGAAGTGTATCTGTTGGAGCACAGGGTAGAAAATGAGTTTGATTTTGGGCTGGCGGGTGTTCTGTACTCCTGGGATCACCACCCAAAAGCTGGGACCACTCGTTGATCCTGGCATGGTGGCAGAGCTGCAAAGCAGCAGGTGGCAGAGGAGTGAAAAATCCCATCTGGCAGGAACTGAGGAGGTGGTACTGAGAGCCTTGGACCCCAGCAGGTTCATCAGAGTATCCGTTTAATAGGCAGCAATTACAAGAACAAAAATCCTCGTGAATATGATCACTGTTACTCAGGGCTCTGATCTAGCTTGTCTCCGGGTCCTTTGTAACTTCTAAGAGACAGGGGGCTGAGCAGTAACAGCGTGAGACAGAAGTTGCAGCTGCTGAGAACTGAAGTCAGAAGACCCTTATGCCAAGGTCCAGCAGTACCACTCTGCAGGCCAACATGAATGAATGAACGTTTCTTGCTGCCTTTCTCATGCCAAGGAAGAACTAAAAATGTGTTTCCCCCATTAATTTGTCATAAAATGACCTCTGAAAAACTGTAAAGCTGAAAACTATTTCCATACCTTGTTTGGCATGGGACCTTGCTTGGAGAAGGCATGATCTAAAAAGAACTAAAAGTTTGTTCTCACTGTCTAAGGGAGTCCACTTGGACTGATCTGTTCTGAAGGAGGAGTGCGTCACCTTGTCAGAATGATCTCAGTCCAGTAACATTCCTGTCTCATCTGGGATTGAGGACAAGGCAGCTCTGACCTACCCAACTAGCAATTACCTGCCAATAATTCAATAAGCAGAGAATGCAAAGCACATTCCCTGCTGCGAAGTTGTTTTGCAGATTTGGACTTACTGCTTCATCTTTTTTCTTCCTGCTATCATTGATTATTATTTTGAGTTGTATGGTTGTTAATATCCTGGTCTTCTAAAGAGGAGAAAAGAAGTCAAGTTCTAAATCTGTAATTGCATGCCACTGAGGTTTTTTGTTTGTTTGTTTCTTTTTTAAAAAAGCTATGGTTGTGTTGTTGAATGAAATGTTTTGCTTAAATCACAATTTAAGTGTTGCAAAATTTTCCATAGTATGAAAATGTGACTCGGATATACTGTTTGAGCAGAAAAAAGTACATGCTTTGTCTGTTTTCTTGTCTCTTCCTGTGTGTCTGCTGCGTGCTTCCAGTGTGGTTGTCTATAAGCAACTGTGTATGTGCCATATTGCAGAGACAACTACCACTGTGTTCAGTTGATCAGTCTAGGTTTCTCTATGTTGTCTGTCAGGATATCTGAGGACTAATCAATAGGAGAAAAAGAAATGAAGTCTATAATCTTCCTCTTTTTCTGAACAGCCCTTCTTTTTCTAACGTCAGGTGTTGCTGGAGTTACTCTTGCCATTGCCAGATTCTAATGGATTTTTCACCTTAAGATTAATTTGAATGCTGACTTAAACAGTATTTCCAGGAGGAAAATATATTTTCCTGTACTGGTAGGCCATCGAGGCCCAGGTAATGTTAAATGCCTTGGCCCAAATGACACAGGTGATAAGAACGGAGGCCTCATTTCCTGAGTACCTGTATGGTAACATCCTAAACAAGACAGTACTTATAGGAAGAAAGGGTAATGTCTTCTGTTAAATCAACCGATGTAGTTGCAGGATACAGACAGGTCTTTGGACATGTAAAAACTTGTGAAGTCCTGACCTTGAGAAAACCTTGTGTTCCCAAAAACTGGTCTAATCAAACACATTACTGCTCTTCACCAGCCTTGCCTTGGGTCCCTTCACCATCTAGGTTACAGCAGTCTGCAGCAGGCAGAATTAGGGAGTAGGTGGTGTTCCACAGCTTATATTAGTGTTGAATTAATACAGGCAATTACTAACAGGGGGTGTTAAATGTCTACTTTGTTAATAACAAAATAGAATGTACTATTTTGCTCATCTGAAAATTCTCTTCCCAAGTTGAGCTCCCCCTTGTCTGGTTCTTAATAGCAGGGCTTTAGTGGTAACTGCAATTTGCACAGGAACAATGAACTCTTTGTCACAATGAAGCATTTTGATTAGATGAGCTCAGTTGAAAATGAAAATAAATTCTTCCAACTTAGGAAAGGTATCATCTGAGTTATAGCTGGGTCAGGTCAGAGCTGAGTGTGTATTCTAAGTAATTCCTCTGTGGAATTATTACCATCACCATAATAATATCTCAATGGAATAAAAATGGAGATATTTGTCCTGATAGCCTTTCACTTTTTATTTGGAAAATCATTATAGTTACATTACTGCAAGGTTTATGGAGGAAAGGTAACACCTGCTCCAGGAATCTACTGAAAAGTTATTTCAAGGGGAAAACTATTGAACTAGAAATTAGACAGATATTAAAACCAGAACACTGTTTTCCTTCGTGACAAAACTGAGCCTTGAGTTGCATAAAGCTTCAAGTTAATCACAACTGGTCTTTCTGTCTGTGGTAAGAACCGTCATTTCCAGCACACTGTACCCTGCATCACTCTGTCTACACACAGGAAGGTACATGTTGGGTGAAGTGAGTTTTTGATGGGATGAGATATTGGTTCTAACGAGACATTCAGTCTGACATTGTTTGTTCTTGAATAGTTTATTTTCTCCAGTCTGTCAGCTGGAAAGGTAGAGATCCATTATCTGCTTGTGGCTTTTCCAGCCACTGTCTAGAGTGATACATATGCGAGCCTTTGAATGTTATGAACTGTGCCTTTGCATCTCCACCTAAAATTCAATTTTAAGAAACTCTCCTGTTATTTTATATCCCCTCTTTTCCTTCAACCCCTAGAAAAATGTGCTCACCAGCACTTCCCTCCACTGTGGACTTAAAATGTCTATGAGGCTTCAGCTTGGTGTTGGATGTGTTCCTTGATTGACAGTGTCTTTTTATGTGTAGGGCATGGAAAGCTATCTAGGGTTCTTCAAAATAATATTTTACTCAGTCATAACTATTTTTATTTTTTAATGTAATGTAGCTATGGGTTTCAAGCCACACTTCCATATTAAAGAAATATTTCTTCCCATGTCTCCAATGCATGCAAGTTTCTTTTGGAGATGTTCTACTTCTCATCCCACAGTTTCCATATAGAATTACTTTTCTGTGCACTAAGAAAATATTTTTAGATTTCCATGCTTGCATTTCTGCCCGCCCTAGTTTTCTTTGAACATGAGAAGTTAATCCTCCCCTGAAAGAAGTCATATGCATTACCTTGAGGAGAGAAAGTTGGTTTTAATATTACTTTACTCCCCTGCATTTCAGAATGATAGTTCCAGTTTTGGTAGTACTAATATTTTAGGATATAAAGGCAAATCTGGGGAGTTAATGCTTTCTCTTCATTGAAAACCAGAAGAAACAGGAATCTTTGATGCCCAGTGATTTGATAGTGACTGATCTATGTTAATAGACTTTTCTTCTGAAATTCTTGCATCTCTCCCTTTAAACGAGCAAGCAAAAAAAGTTGTCCCAAACAAGTTCTTAAATGCCTGCAAATTCTTGGTACCATAGTGAATCTCTTCACCACAGACTTACGCAGCGCTGATGACACAGTTTTCTGTACCAAAGATTTAGATGTGGGAACTGGGAAAAATACGTTTTCTTGCAGAGAGAGAAGACCTCTATTAGCCGTGCTGACAAACCGTGGGAAGGCAAATCAGCCATAAGACTCCATTAATTTGATTTTAATCTTTACTTTATAAACCTGAGATTCTGGTTGATAGGACACAACCATTTTAATTAAATGCCTTGTACTTTTTTTTTTTTATTTCCCCCCGAGAGCTTTGCATAGTTAATAAGGACAGGATTACCCCACCTATACATAACTGATTTGTGTAACTTCCAGGTTATCGTACCAGATGCCATTGTTCACCATGAATCATCTACAAATGCACAGGTTTTAAGCAACACTGAAGCCAATGGGCACTTGTGCTGATTTGGGGACAGATTTAAATATAACATTATCCTAAAAAATCCTTTGGATTAATGTTGGGGATTTTTTTATGTCTTTGCACTTCATGTTCTTCATGCTCTAACATACTTTCTTATGGGTCTTGGCATTACTTGAAGTAAAACTAGCATTACGTTTTTTGTCTTCTCTTTCTGAAAGACAAGCAGGGTTTGCAAATCTGCCTGGCTAGGTGGTTTCCTGCAAGTAACTTTAAACGTCAAAAGCCAGCTCGGGCTTCTTTCCTATGCTGATAAGGAATGCTTCTCGGTTTCTCGGCGGTATGCCGTTAATTAGTCCAACTTATTGGTAGCACATGTTGACCGAGTAGATGGTTTATTTTCTTTAGCACAAAAGGTGGCAAAGAAATCAACAAGTCTTACATCGTATGATAACTTCTCTGGTTTGTTTTCTTTAATTCTTTTTTTCAGTGGAACTTCTCACATAAGCCTGCACATGTGCATTGGTGTCAGCCTTCTGCAAACGGAAATAATATGCATGAAATTGTAATCGTTGCCAGCATCCAATAAAGTGGCTCCTATCCAGGGCAGTGTGATCAATTATTTTTCTAGGAGGCTATGTATGTGGTGCTGTTAATTTTACAAATTAATTACAGGAAGAAAGAAAGAAGGAAGCATATCTGACAGATCGTTATTGATGAAAGAATTTATTTTGCCCAGTAATCGTTCACTGGTCATTTGTGAGGAGGAGAGGATGCATTTTTATTGTTACTGGTGCTCACCCTGGAGGCTGAGACAGAGGGGTTTGTATTGTTCTCCTGTGTGAAATTGCTTTTGCATCATCTCCTACAGAAATTCCTGAAGTGTATGTGGACTGAAGGATGGAGGGGGACTGATCTTTTGTTATTTTAGTGCGTGCTTTTCTGAAGTGGTTATGCTGCTGTCTCACTGAGTCCAGTGTGTAGCTGGTAAGACCCAAACCCAGAGGTTTTATGCAGATGAATTGAAAAAAAGTATGCATTGATTTATTTGTTAAATGAAGAGCTACAAGCTCGTATTCTACTGGGGCTTGTTTATTTGTTATAAATCTGAATTTTTAAATGTAGACCAGCAGTCTTCTCCAAACAGTTTCTTTTAGTTTCCTGGCAGATAATGTTGCAACAGTTTTGAAAAATTGTCCTTAAATGATAAATATAAATTTGTTTGAACCCTTGGTCACTGTCCCACACTGCTCTTGGGGTTTTTTTCTTCTTTTTTCCCCATCTGCACACAGCAGTAGCACAGCTGGAGTGACATTTCCAGATGACCCTTTTGAAAAACTGCCATAAAATAGCACGGGCGAGCCCCTCAGCCCCTGCTCCTGCCCCTCGCGGGCTGCACCTAGGCTCTAGAAAAGGTGTAGACCATCTGAAAAGCCCCGCATCGGTTTGGGGAAAGATCCTCTTGCTGCCACGTGCGGGAAAATGACTCGAGGAAACAGGCAGCCAGTCCGTATCCTTGCAAGGCAGAGCAGCCCAGGATCACAGAAGCACAAAAGGAGTTTAAAGTCGTTGAGGCGTAGTACTTTCCCTAAGAAATCTGAAGCTTTTCTTCAGTGATTCAAATTGACTGCCAGCACTAAACAGCTTCAAGAGGCATCCCGGCTACCTTTGCACTTCATTTATTCTGGCACAACTAAACAGAGCCTTTCTTCTGCTAAGACATGAGAGCTTGTGAGCTTTGCACTCATCCATGAGATCACATACTGGGTCTCAGTTTCAGACCGCGGTAGTAGCAGCTGGTGGAATAAAAGGATTCCTTGAAATAGCACCAGGTCCACATGGTTGTGCCTGCGCAGAGAGAAGCTCAGGCTTTTGGGTAAGCCCTGTGATCTTGGGCCTCTGCCCATCCAGGCTGCAGCACCTCTGGGAGCATGGTGAGCTTTCCTGCCTCTCTGCACCTCGGTTTCTTTCCAAAATAAATCAAAGCACACAAGGAGATGGTGCGCTCTTGTTTGTGTCCCGGGATGGGGCTGAGCTGCACACCAGTACGGTGGGCTGCACACCAAGCAGGTCTGCTCTGCTCTCTAACTACATGCTCTTGGACTACACTGTCACTACACTGTTCTGCTGCTGATTTCTGGGGTCTTTGGCTGCAATGCCTAACGCTGGGTATCCTTACTTAGAGATAGTATAATATGCTTGAGAAATACAGCCTGTAATCTATTTTCTATTGCTTAACACACTCACTATACTGGTCAAATTATGCTTCCGAGCCCAAAGCTTTCTCAACAGGGCAAGAGGAATGCTCCAGGCAGGGCGTCCATCCTTGGCTGCTGAGGTGTTCCTGGAACGTGTGATGCCTTCACCATGCATTACATCATCACATGCCAGCTCCAGGCATATTCAAGCTAGCATTAACCTAATTGCATTCCACAATCACTCCGATGTATTTGTTATAATAGGAATATACACAAGCGATGAAGCTATGCTGAGCTCTTTATGGGCATGGCTACATGTGTAACTGGACCCAAGTGATATTAAAGCTAGCTGGTGTGTCTCTTGGCAACCATGAACCTGCTTGTCCCTGTCTACCCTGTATTTGTGGTGTTCTTGGTGCAAATAGCCTTGACATGATTTGATGCAAGATGTGCACTGAAGGCATACCTGGGTTTGAATCAACAACAGGCTGTGGAGGAATGAGTTGGCTCCTCGCAGTCTCTACTGGCAGTTCTGCATGGTGATGGTCGCTCTATGTGCGCTGTCTCCAGGTGGTGATGCAGAAGCCCCTGTGAGAACTTCTTGTCCGTTAAGTTTCCTGGTTGGGGTTGGGGTCTGCGTGTTCTTGTCTGCAGCACAGAGCATTCAGGGAGGGAGAGAAAGCAGTTGTAGAAGCAGAACAGCTGATGGAGCTTGGTTTTTTAGTTCATGCTTTCTACCCCACTTTAAAACAGGAGTTTGATGTTTCAGTAGTGGAGAATAGTGGTTTGCTTGTCTGCGTTTTCAATCAAAAAAAAATAATTCATATATCTATTTTAAAGTGAGAGGAATGGCATGGAAATGTCTTTAATAAGTGAAACACACCACTCAGGTTCTGCATTCGCATGGACTGAGATTGCAGGTGTATAAAACCAAAAGAGATGGGGATTCGTTCAGTCTGTGAACTGAGGTGCGCTGGTGCTGTACTTCCCTTCCAAGTTCTGGCTACCTGAACAAATGAAGGAATTTCATAACAGGTCAGTCAAATTAACACATAACAGTTTATAGTTGCATAATTTGTTCTAATGTCCCTTATTTTTTTAATGAACTTTCTGTTGAAGTAAGGTAAATTTCAGATACATTTTCATATTAGGTGCTTTATGTATGAAAAAAACCCCACAATTGTTACACCAACTTTTTTTTAATAAAACTAGTTTCTTAGAATGTAAATTTGGGCAAGTTGCCAAAGTTACACAGAATTCAGCAGTGCTTTGAATGTCCATCTACTTCTCCCATAAGCATTTAGGTTAGGATAAAGCCTTGATGGTAAGTTTTTGGCATTTCCAAGCACAGCACCTCTAACAGAACAGGCGTGGAGAAATCAGGCTTCCTTCACAATATTTGTTACCAAATTTAAGGCACACTTCAGTAACACTGATGGCATGCATATTTGGAGGCTTCACTTTAGATAAAACCTTGCAGCCCTGATTAAATGATCAAAATAGTCCAGCTGCACAGGGTGAGGCCAGAATATTATTAGATACGTGTTCCTGCAGTGTGTCTGCCTCAGCCTGGAGGGCTCAGGTATTTGAACATTGTAGGATCATGGAATAATTCAGGTTAAAAGGGACCTTGCCTCCTGTGCCAAGCAGGGTCAGCTATGAATTTTGGTCAGTTGAGTCACAAGACTGCAACATTTTACCCAGAGTGGAGGTTTAAAACATACGTGTCATCTGCCACAGCCCTTCAAAATCAGCAAATAGAGACCCTTTACTGGGGGCTGCTCTTGCGAAGCAAGAAAGGCTCACTGCTTGAGAGGAAAGCAAAAGGCAATCGTCTAAGAGGGTATTTATTGCATTACCGAAAATGGTGTCTTAGGAAGCACTGATTTGGACCATGATGAAGCCTTTAAAGGAGAATTGCTTTCCTAGGGAATCCTCTGGGACCTGATTCTCAAAACAGAGCATTTACATAATCATTGTCAGCATGCAAATTCCTGATTTTTGAAGCCTAAAGGACACATAAATGTTTAGTAAAGAGAGCCTGATACAATTATTTTTTTTGAGTCTTCCTGAGTTGCAAGAGAAACATTATAATGCTGTTGGTATGTTGCCTATATTTGAAGACATTCGTAACAGGAAGAAATCTATTTTCTGCATATTTGTATTTTTATGCATGTGTAGCTTTGTGTGTAGGTACAATATGTATACATGGTTGATCCATACCTTATAAGCTTGCTCAGCTGCTAAGCTATGTGCATTGAGAAATATATTGTCAACCTATACCTTGTACATTTTATGCCTTCTAGAGACAGTTTAATAAAAACAGGTGCTTTTCCATAAGAAAAGTTCAGCAGCCATAAAGAAATATGCACAGCGTGTTTCCATTTCATCTTTACATATCTTGTAATTAAAGATGTGCCAAACTCTTTGAAAATAATTCACTTGGTCAGTGAACCACATTATTCAGCGATTTGCAGATATCGCAAAAGAGAAAGCTTAGGCATTTTCATTCACTCTGCAAATCGACATAGTATTCCTCCACATTATGTCTCAGTGATGCCCAGCAAATTGACTCTCATTGCTTCACACCACATTACTATGCATCAGGTCAAAGTAGCACTTTTTTTTTTTTATCAGATGTGAAATGTTAGGTGGCAGATATTAAATTCACAAGAAATTTAGCAAAAGAGCTATTTTCAAGGTAAATCTTGGGGAATTTATTCTCAGTAGAATTATACTTTATTAATAGACTTTAAGTATATAATCAATGGATTCTGAGGCAAGTCATCTCTCTTTAGGGCATGCCTGGCCTGCTTTTTAGGAGGCTCAAGGCTTTATTTACATTAAAGAAAGTGGGGTTGTCACACTGATGTATTATGTCCCGATCTACTGCAGTGATGCATAAATAGGGGTTCATCCCACTGCACCTGAATCCACTGAGATTTCTGCACAAAGTGTTCATCCCTGCTGCTGGGGCTGCAGCACTCAGGCTGTGAAGGAGGGGGAATGACCCCTCGAGCTCCAGAGCAGCCTACCAAAGGATTACTGCCTTGCCTCTTGTCCAGAGTTATGGCAGATCAGCCCTGAAACCTCCATTTTTCCCCTAAAAAAAAATAAATCAATCACATTTTCTTCACTGATGTCCTTATGGCCTCAGCACACAGGTGAGCCCTGTTCCGCTCATCTCCTCTGTGTGCCCAGCTCTACCACAAAGGGTTTTGTCAGGGGCTCTCAACGCCTGCGAAAGCAAGAGAAAGATTTACACCTGATCATACAGTGATTTTCTATCATCTTGCTTTGTTTGAACATTCAGAATGTAATTTTTATGTCTCTACCTTACTGAAGAGGTGAAGTTAAGTGGGTGATCTTCTCCTCTCACTTCCCAGCGGCATTGCGTTCTTGTAGTTCATCTTGCATAGGCTGAGCGACACCTTAGGAATCACGTAGTCAGCAGCAAAGCTTGTGCTGTATTTTTGTATCCCAGCAATTGCCTGGTATTTAAAAAAAATATACGCTCTGTTTACATAACATAAGTAGAGATATCCTTCTGTTGTAATGGTTGGGTGTTTCGCTGTGGGGTGGATTGGTCTGCAGTCTGGCAGGGCTTCATAGGAGCCTTCGAGGAGGAAAGTGAACTGCAGCGGTGTGTCTTTGCTGGCCTGAGCCCTGTCACCTTTGACGTTTTCCTGCTGGATTTGTAGTCATTAGAGGGTTATGAGTTGTGAGCTCCTTGAGCTGTTGTGTGCTGTTCAGACCAGTTATGTTGCTGTAAACACAGAATATGGAACAAATGAATATTAGATGTGTCGGAGAGAAGAGACGTCCCATGTTAATTCACGTGCCTCTTGGTGCGTGAACCAAAGCCTCCTGCCGGTAGTGTCAAGTGTCGGGCAAATGGTAGCTGTGGTGTTCCTTAGCATTCCAGCAGCTGGCTGATCCGATTCATCATGAACATGATAGAAAATTGGTTTTGACATGATAAATGTCTACTGGTCAGTGTTGTCCCACAATGCCTGTGCAGCGTCAGCTGTACCTCTCCAATTTTAGGTGCTATAAAGTATTTGTTGTCTGCATGTTCACTACATAGTGGGGGAAACAAAAGCTTTGGGGGTCCTCCATTGATTTCATGAGCTCAACCATTTTTCATTTTCTGGATGGACTGTGTTGCTGATGAGAATCATGGAAACTTGTATTTCTATGTTAAATATTCTGGGTTTATGATGAAAAAAAGATGCTAGCTGTGCTTTGTGGAATTTAAAAATTCTTCCTATAATTTTACTTGCTCTTGTTGGGGGGAGAAGAGGGGCCCTTGTCTTCTCCCAGCAGATGTTGGATCTTTTTGAGAGTCTGTGCTGCTAACAACACATTTACTCCAAGGTCATGGCCATAGGGCACTCAGTGGTTTTTAAAAGATGGAAAGAATATCCTAACAGCTAGGTGGGATTTGGAATATTTCTTAGCTGTGGACCCGGAAAGGTTGGGGTGGGCAGTAAGGAAGAAGGCAGTGTTTCAGTTGCTCTGAAGGTTTAACACTAGTCGCTTCAAATCTTCTTTTGCTGATCTGCTGAAGATTGTGTAATCTCTCTAGCATGCAGATGTTGAACAAAAGAATATTACTGTAACATCCTTAATCTGTCTTTACCTCTTCCCTTCCTTCCTTATGATCCACTCCACATTCTCCTGGGAATTGAAAGTATAAAATGGAATTTGAGGAAAGGTGCATTTCTACTTTCCAAGAACTAATTCTCTGCAAAGAGATTATTTGTATTACTGGGAACAACTACTGCTCATTAGATGTCTAGCTGTCTAGATGCAGTTTAAGGCGATAAATAAAGTATTCTGGATCACAGCACACAAGAATACAATTAATCGGGTATTTGTTCTACTATGACTGTATAGGGATTTAACAGGAGATCAGCTGTGTTTAATAATTTCACTGATAGCTTTTTTTCCTTCCCCAGCTGAAGGATTCTACCTTTTTCTGGAGTATCAATTTACATAATGTAGCCTCTTTCTTTTGTCTATCAGAGAAGAGGGGAAACAAACAGGAATAAAGAATTTTTAAATTATGCAAATATACGGGTAGTTTAAATCTTTCTGCTTTTTTAAAAAAAAAGCTTAAGTCAGAGCTGTAATATGTTTGAAGAGAAATACCTCTCAAAGCAGTCATGGATAATACTATGCCTTTACTCAAACAGAACTCCCACTGAAGTCCAGAAGCAAGATGTTCATACCCTAGAAATGGGGAGGAGTGCTTTAGTAAATAGTGACTAGTAAATCTGTGTGTAAAGGTGTTATAAATGCAGCTGCTGAGGTAGGAAATGGATGAGAAGGCCATACAGATGCAATAAGCTGCAAAGATAGTCCTTCAGAGCCGCCATTTGCCATTCCAGAGTAGTTCAGTAGCCCATGGCAATGTGTTTGGCAGGCATTGAAGATGTCCCAGGTGTAGGATGCCTGGGAAATGGTGGGTGTCTCCTGAGCCCCAGCCAAACTGCGGCTTCCAGCCCTGCGATTGATCCAGGAAAAGCAGCGTTTCCTCAAGACTCATATGTGAACACTCAGGTCCATCTAGCTCTCACCCATGTGTGAGCATGCACGTGGTGCTAGTGTGTGGGGGAAAGAATAATCCCTTTTAATGAATGGCAAACTGTCTATCTAGACAATTTGCATGGATAAGCGCAATCCATCATAATACATCACCAAAGATGAGCCTGCTTATGAGACTGATGTGTTTTGAAAGGAAAACACCAAAGTGAAATTCATTTTCAAACTCCTAAGTCTGTGGCTTTGATCAAGAAAACAAAGCATGATGTTGTTTTAAGAAGACACTAATGACTGAAGAAGAAGTGATGTGTTTAAAAATCTTGATCTGCTGCGGGTAATGGTTGCAGGGCTTGCCACCAGCTTCCCATTAGTGTCTGAAAAACTCCCATGCTGTACCCTGCTGCACAAAGCTAGCAGAAATTTTAATACTCATATCTGTGATTTAACTCAAGCACATGTCTATGAAAGACTTATTTTTTTAAGATCAACAAATATATTTCATATCGCTTGCTGCAGAATACAAAACCTTACGATCTGCAAGCATCAATGAACAGTAAAATATATGGTCAAATGATTGACAGGGCAAGAAACAGACAGGTATTGTGTGTAATAGGCTAAAACCAGCCTCTGGAAAAAACATGAAAAATGGAAATTAAAACAACAGAAAAACAAAGAGCATTTCAGATTTGTCTTAATTCAATTTTTATAGCTTTGCACATGATGTTACCCAGCCAAAAGTGAACGTAGTATTTTATGATTTTAATAGTACACTTCTGTATTTATATGCTCGTGTCTTTCATTCTATATCAAAGTTAAATGAAAATGGAAACATAAAAGAGTTGACTGTGATAACATTCAGGTGATTTGACTGTGATAACATTCAGGTCATGTCTCAAACATATTTGAAATGTTCACTGCACCAGTTTGCTTACAACTGATAGTTATACGAAGCCTTTAGTATTTTTATTAACAAGTAAAACATAAGGGTGGGCACCTGGTCCTCAAAGGAGAAACCCTTTTGGTTTTTACGGGATCATCGGGAAAAGAAATCTCATTTCCCCATTGCAACTTCAGAACAAATATTTGCATGTAGCTTTCATTTTTATCTGAGCTACTGCTAAACCCTGACTGCTTGGGACTGTATCTCGTCTGAAGTTTGGGTTCTGTACAGGCAGCCTACTTGAAAGGAACCAGTAAAGTGAAACTGTACTTTCCGCAAATCTGAATGTTTCCTTCAGTCTAATTGTACTTGTTGCATTTCCACACACGATCATGGCTTTACCTCTTCCCTGACTGCCCTATCTCTGTATCGCACGCTAAGACAGTCAACTAGAAAAAGTAAAATTGGATGGTGAGTTGCAGGTCTTAACTGAAGCAATTAGTTTTTTTCTCTTCCGTGTTAGGAGGATTTTCATCGATTTCTTAAAAGTACCCAGCTGATGTGGCCTTTTTGAGCAATGCAAACACTATATCAAGTGATCTCCACAGAGTGAATCAAAAACTTTTCTAGCTAGTAACAAAGATAAGGTTTGTAAGGTCCATTTGAATTATCACAGCATCTTTCATAATTAACATTGTCAGGAAGCTGTAAGGTCTAAAGGCTGCACAGGTACTGCTTTATTATTACCAAAATACAGCAAGTGAGATATAGTTTGAACAAGCAGCCAAAAAAAAAAAAATGTGTAGCCTTTCAGCCTTTCCACTCCTCTTGGTCAGGTGATGCCAAAAAATTGCTCAGCCATCGAATGTTTGGTTTGAATTCAGTTCTAATGTATGGACAATCGTTGCCTTTGGGTTGCCCCTGCTAGCATTATTTATCAGAGAAATTAGCATACATATGATGTCATTGATCTTTCTGCAAATCACATCTATGTTTCAGTGGTGAATAAATCCTTTTCATGCTCTGTATCCGAACACTGAGCTGGGTCTAAATATTGAAGATGACTGGGAAGGGCAGTTACAGGTCGTCGCTCCTCTGATCAGCACCGAGTTCCTACCATGAACGTTTCACCCAGAGTTCAATACGCTCTTTACCTGTGTATCGCTGGTGTTGTAACCCAATTCAAAGGTATAAAACATCAGGAGATAAATGGGCATCCAAAAGACTCTCTGCTTTCTTCATCTCTATCAGCTAGACCAGTATTGTCTTTCTACAACTACTACTTCTCTTATTGAGGTATGGCTTCACATTGTGTCTGTAATCACATCCATTAAAATGCAAAGAACCAAGGACAGGGAAATTGCTGTGAAAGTGGTGAAAAGAAACATTCCTCTCTGGGGTTTTGTTTGCTTTCTGGTTTATTGACCTGGGTGTCTCATTTGTTGGGTTCCTCTAACCATCTGTATGTAACTTGTACATTCTGGTGGTATTGAAAATGTGAAATATGTGAATTTTTATGACTCGGATGGATAGTTGCCGAGGTGCTGACTGTTCTGGATGGCAGATGTAGCAGTAGGCCGAGGAGGGGCTTTGAGCAATATTCGGAAAGGCTGGCTTGCCTGGCACTCGGTATAAAAGCAAACATGATCACAGGAAAAAAGACTGCCAAAAAAGCAACATCTTAACATCTGTCCCATATTAAATACCTTATTTTTCCTTCCATTGCTTTCTGGTTTGAGCCTGTACAACTGCAAAGCTGGTAGGGCATTTAGAGTTTCATGAATAGCTGTGTTGAAGAGCTCAAACCTCTTTTGAGTTCCATGGTCCCAGGTAGCTAGTACTTTAACTTGAATTAAGTCTTTTTTTTACTGAAACCGGTATGAGACATTAATTTAATTTTTGCTGAGAAACAGGGATATTTTTATTCTTAGCAATTAAAATCTTAAGTGCTGATGTTTAGGCCATGCTAATTACCCCTACTTCTGTTTTTGAGACAGGCTTGGTGGTTTGTTTGCATTTGAAGTTTCTGGTCTCTGAAAATATTTGCTCACAAGATTATATATACACACACACGTGTATATACATACATATATAAAACACCTAATTGGCGGTTTTCAGTCTGGTATGGGTCACCACTAGGGTGCTCACAAAAAATAACTAAAATAAATGCAAAGCATAATTTTTCTGGGGTCTGGATATCTGTTGAAACATCATATTGATATTTGCAAATCCAGAAGGTTGGAGACCATTAAACTAATCTGTTTGCAATTGCCTAGCAAAAGCATACGTCTGTGACTATTATCTGAATACTCAGTTCTTCTCCAGCAACATCCCAAAGTGTGAGCAGCGACCAACCTTCTGCAGCCTGCCTCTGGCGCGGGGCAGGCTTCCTTGAAGTGGAGAAGTGCTGTGGGTCAGGCACTGCGGCACCGCAGAGCCCAGCGGTGCAGCTTCCAGCCCAGGGGTCGTCTGTCTAGGAAGATGTTAACATCAAAACCTGCCACCAGGGCCAGGCAACTCATTTGACAGGGACTATATGGTCGGTTTACAGCTGGCTGTGAACAGCACACTTGAACAGCGAGGATGCCTGGTGAAACCATAGCTTTATGTGTGGTGCTTACTTTAAAGAAACAGAGTTTTCTAACGAGAGTAGAACAAAGAAAATAGGTAAAACATGGTATTTTGACAAAAAGAATTTGCCATGCATGGCTATGAAGCGTGAATAGATTTAGTTTCGGAGGAAGTAACTAAAACTAACAGCACAGAGCTATTAGATACACCAACGATGCCAGACTTGATTTTTCTAATAAAGGCATTGGGGGAGAGGTAACATACTTGGCAATGAGAATAATAGAATCATAGAATGGTTAGAGTTGGAAGGCACATGAAAGATCATCTAGTTTGGACCCCCTCCCATGGGCAGGGACACCTCCCACTAGACCAGATTGCTCAAAGCCCCGTCCAGCCTGGCCTTGAACACCTCCAGGGATGGAGTGTCCTTCCAGGATGGACGACGCTTTTTCTTTCTACATTTGCCTTTGCCAAGGTGAGGTCAGTGGGAATTATGTGCAATTATTTCCTGTGTGCCTGGAACATTAGAAAAATTGTCAGCAGTAGAGTGGGAATAGCAATCTGCTAAGGATAAGCTTATGCTACTTAGATCAGAAGCTTCCCAAAAGTTTGTAGTGTTCATAACGGTGAAAAAGTAATCATTATGAAAACTTGAAAATAAAAAAAAGTTAGATTTTCTTTATTAGACTTATGTCATCATTTTTGGGGGTTTGTTTGGACTCTCAGTGTTCTGCAGAAGGTATCTCTGAAATACATAAAACTGTTGTGTTACTTTCTTGCCAGTTCTTTATATAATTAGTTCAACATGGCACAAGACCTCTAAATGACCCTTGGTGCTGTGTCACAGATTGCACTTTGTATGTTTATATGAAATACCAGGATAAGAGTCAGCCTGGGAGCACTCTGTTGTTTTTCAAAGCGGAAATGTCTCTGTGGGGCAAATGTTTATGATAACTACAACTTTATTAAAACTTTTGAAGGGAGTGAGTAAAATGAGACTGCAGAACTTCATCAGTGACTGAATTTTTCCCAGTGGCTGTCTTTTTGGCTGAAAATAGAATTTAAAAAAAAGCCAGGCCCTGGGTTTTTGTAGCGTTAAACCTCACTTTGTTGATTACACCAGGGTAAAGTGAGTGTAAATCATTACCATTTTGGTTCAGTGCTTTCTACTATTATAAGGGACTGAGTGTGATATAAAGCCAAGGCCGGTGCAACCCACAGTCTCTTGAACATACTAAGGCAGCCTGAACCAGTTGTATGACTTAAGTAGCTACATGTCCAGCCACAGTTGCCAAAGACCTTCAGCTCTTTGGGAATGGGCACAGTGAGTGTTTAAGCCTCAGACCTAAGCTCCAAATAAAGTGAATTTAGTGTAGAACGCTTCTGAAAGTAAAAGGAACTGCATTGACCCCATACAAGGAGTTTGCCTAAGTGGAAGAAGCAGGACCATTGATTATTGTAGTTTGGAGGATGTGGTTAGTCTGTGTTTGGCCGGTGCTAGGAGGGTCCCTCAAAATATTCATCCCTTAACTGTCCAAATGGACTACGGTGGCCTTGGCGCCTGAACGTGGAAGCAGAGTTTTTGCCTTCTCCAGGGGAAAGTGCGCCCCTGCACCCTGCCAGGCTCCATAATGTGACGCAAAGAGAGTCAACACTGTCATCTTAATCCTAGTCTTTATTTGTGTTTCACTACCATTTTTCCCTTTACCGTGGAAAAAAAGCTAAGAATAAAATCCAGTAAAAAGATGAGCTAAAGATCAGTCTTTTTTGATGGATTTATTTTGCAAATAAAACAAAGCTGGTTTAGATTGTGAAACAGTCATAAATTTTATAGTCCAACTGTACCCAAAAGGCAGGGTTTCCTTGGCACTTCACATCCTACCAGCTGTACCAGAAACATCTGCAGAAACACGTCATTTAAACAAGTCATGTAAATAAACAGACTAATTCATTAAAATCCAGAATATTACATTTAAATAATAATTAAAAAAATCAGTTTTCTCCTAGCAATTTCCATATTTTCTGGTAGGTCACTGTAAGAGGGAAGAACAAACAGTCCCAGTAAACATGAAATCACGGTTGGAAGCTGCAGAGTCAAGTCATCAGATAAATGTGTGGTGCAAAAGTAAGAAATATCTGGAAGACTAATATTGAAATGGTACCTTCTGGTCAGAATGCTTAAAGGGGAACAAAATAGGTTTCAGATAAAACAAAACTCTCAAAAGAATGTATGTTTTGAGGGGGATCCTTTTAATGTTGTCATTAAATTGAATGAAATTGAATTAATTTGATTCAATAGAACTTTAAAGACTAAGCTCCTTAGGTCTCAAAATCCAAGCCTTAACCTTGGTTCCACTTCCTAAATGTTAAAATCTTGCCTTTGACACTGGGCATATAGAAACTTGATGTATAAGAAACAGTTGTGTGGAGTCACTAGTACCTCTCCAAGTTCTGGGATCACTTTGAGAAGGAGGCTGCTTCTGAAAATACATATGAACATGGTTTGGGAGCAAAATTCTTCATTTTCTCGGGAAGGAGAGACTTGGGGAGTGAGAAAAAAGGTGCTAATAATCCAGTCCTGGATTTCATCTCTCAGTTTTCCTACAGTTGTACTAGTTCAACCTTGGCTGATCCTGCAGATAAGTTGATTTTTCCGTACTCTAAAGCTTTGTTTCTGTCTCTTCACTTAATGGCACAGGTTTTTTTTCTGCATCATTAGGCCACGGTGCACCAGTTTCATAATAACAGCAGCATAATTTTAACCAGAATTTATAAGCTGTTCAGATATTCCTTCAAATAACTCAATGCCTCTTGTATACCTTTGGTATGGTCTTTTTAGTTATTGCTTACAGCTACAAACCATTTTATTTGGATATATTTTGTAGTTCATAATCTTCATAATCTTAACAGAATTATCTTTGCAAATTGCTTCCTAGTTACTGTCGTTGAGTGTCTCCTTTAAAGACCTGAACCATTTCTTGGCTTTTAAATGACCGCCATTAATAGGATTAGTAATGGATTGAAAGTGGGAGAGGTGTCTCTTGATAATATTTCAAATTTTACTTTAGTTTGTTCACATGAAGAAAGTGAAAATTTGTTTGGAGAAACACCAAATCACTCCTGTTGGTCTTGTTACATATTTTTCTTCCTGAACTGCATTTCAGGAAAAAACCTGCAAGAAAATTCCTCTGCCAAGTCAGAAAACTCAAGTAAGCTGATGGGTTTAGTCATTAGCTTCCAGCCTGATGACTTGGGAAGAGGTGGCTGAATGTGTAACTGGTGCTGGAAACGTTTCCTCTTCAAGCAGTTGAAGATGTGTCCTTTACTAAATTAACAGTCAGCCTTGAAAGGAAAGTATATGAAGCATGGATCAGCAAATTAATTCAAATTAAAAAGAGAAATGGTATTGAATCTTTGCTTTAAACTCAAAGCCAGTATTTGTTCTTTTCTTAAATTCAGACTTCAAATGCCTTCAAACTGGGGACTACATCATAATGTAGTTTTTCATGGTCTGCTCCCATCTCGCTGCCTAACTCATAAAACCCCTGTGGCGGCTATAGCTGTGGATGAATAGAAGAGTATAAGTTGGAAAGCATTTAATGTTTTTAGCTGCCTTTTTAATAGAATTTAGGGGCTGGGAATGGGAACGCTCCAGAGAAAAGTTTCCGAAGTTTGTTGTAATGACTGACTCTGCAGGTAAAACCTTCCTCGCTGAACAGCGGTTTATTAAGCAGCATCAATCAGTTTGGCTGGTGAGCACAAAAGAGATGACAGAGAAGAGACATGATGTTTTCTTTCTGCTGTATCTTACAATGAAGAACTTAAATTAATTAATTGCTTGTTTGTGTGCTACTATCCATTCTTGAACTCTTACGGTTCGGTGTATAAATAAGAACTAATCCAAGTATGATACATTATTAAGAGGAAACCTTATATTATTCCTTATCCTTCAGAATTGCATGATTTTGGCATCTAAAGTGTGCTGTTAATTCTCACTGAAACTCCAGGAAAGTAACAGAGGGTCAGTTTTGGCTTCTTGCTTAATATAATGTGAACATTTACTAGCTTTTTAATAAGTCTTAAATTTGAACAAAATTATAATCAGTCCTAACAAGAGCACTCATTTTTGTTTCCTTTTAGTTATTTAAGGTTTTAAAATAGTAAAATTGAGAATGTTTTTATATATGTATATAAAATAAAACCTCCCCATCAAACCCTGAATCTAAATGATTCCAGTGGTGAAAACATCTGCCAAAGATTGCATTTCAAACTCCTTGAAGTCCCAGAGATTACTGGGGACTGTACAAATAACAGAGGTTTTAGTTTCAGTTTGCTGGTTAGTCTTGAGGATAAAGTTGGGGAAATTAACAAGTCTTATTTAGGTCAAATTATACATTTTATGGGACCAACATAAAAATTTTTCAGTTCAAAATTTAGCTTTCTGTTTTAAAGAAAACTTCAAAAGAAAAGAATTTTAAATTTTCTGTATGAGATACTGTATTTTGAATTCTGTCTTGAATTTTCAGAAAACAGCAATATGGACCACACTGAAACATCAGATACAGGATATAAGATGAAATGTTTTAGTAATGGGTGAAATGGTGCATTTTGGGGGAAAAAAACCCTATCACAAACTTTGCTAAGGTCAACTACATCTTACCAAATGGGTGTCATTCTTCCAAGCATTAGCACAACACAGTAATAAAGAACACTGTGAGCAGATGCTGCTTAATACCGGTGGGAGGTTGAATTGGTGACTGGAGGCCTGTTTTCATGGAATGTGTGCGCCAAATTAGCTTCCCGGGAGTTCCTGCAGCAACCGGTCATTTGGCAAATGCTCCTCTGAGGCAAGGCTGGATTTTGCAGAACAGCAGAGGGAGCACCGAGATGTTTGCTTGCTCAACAGAACAAAGAGCGGCACTGAGAGGGGCCAGTGGTCAGTGGTAGAGCTGGAAGTAAAGTCACATCCCTTTATTCTTGCCCTCCAATCTTGTGTACTTTACCTCTTATTTCTGAAACTCGGGGCCACCTATTTTAAAGGCCCCTGTACGAAAGCGGGAGATTTAGGAGTCCATGAGTACCTTAAATATTGTAGGCTGGGGTTTGTCACGTGAAAGCTAATCATGAATTGCTTAAGCTGCATAGGACTCTAATTTATAACTGAGCAATTCAAAAGTGCTTATTGCAGTTACAGAGTAGCTGCCAAAATCTCATAAATGACCATGTTAGTCATATTTTTTTCCTTCTTCAGAAGGAGTATTTCTTTCTTTTATTAATATAAAACCACAATGTCATTATGTCACCCATGCATCCACTGTGTAATTACTCCATTTTAAAGATAAATCCATTGTCTTAGGATGCATCCATCATGGATGTCACCTTTAGCGCAGAAGGTGAGACACTAAATGGACACCTTTTACTAATATTAATTTCTATATAGTCATCAATTGCGAATAGACTATCCATTGTTCTCTTTGACAGAGACAGGCCAATGACAAAGATGAAATTATCCATCTTTGTGGAAGCGAGGGATCTGCTTCAAAGAGTGCTCTTCAAGATCTTGCTTTTCTGGCCTGAGTATATTATATTAAGCTACAATTTGTTCATTTTAAACACTGATCAATTATATCAGAAGATTGCAGATTGCTTGTTCTTCATTGAAACGGAAGGTCAGGAATTAGAGAAGCTTTGAGTTTCTCTCGGAAAGATTTTTAGTCAAAAAGAAAAGAAAGTGCCTGGTTTTGTCTCTTGCCTGCTGTGTTAATCTGACACTCGAGGGCTCTCTCTGGATCTTTTGCCAACCTTATCTCAGATTCTCATGCAATTTAAATGACAATTTATAGCGCTCATTTAAATTATGCAGGAGTGTTATTCTCAGAATATACTGAAGGGTACATCTTTGGAAACTGGCTAGAGCCAGTGCAGGAGCCATCAAGGCCCCAGTGCCTTTAGCAACTGCTAGACACTTTTATGTTACTTCCAGAGCCACCTAAACTTTTTTGGGGGGCAGACATGCTGGACGTGGGCTTACTTTGGTTTTTTTATCTTGGTGTGACGAGTGAGAGCATGACATGTCTCTGTGGATATACTGATATGGGAGAAACTGCAACATAGGATGAATCAGATCAATGGCTTATAAAGGTATTTTCCCATTTTATCTGAATAAAATTCTTCAATGTAACGTGGCACTGACGGACATGGTTTAGTGGTGGACTTGGCAGCGCTAGGTTAACAGTTGGACTCGATGATCTTAAGGGTCTTTTCCAACCTAAATTATTCTATGATTCTGTTTTGTATTTGAGAAGTGTTTCAAGTTAGACTTCTTTCCGGTCTCTGAGAACATTTCAGTGTTGTATGGAATGATACAGCAACTAGCTACGGTACTGGATTATTGTCATAAATCCATCACATATTAATGAATTTACATAGAATAATTGAAATAGAAAGGATAAAATCCTGATTTGGGAAGGTACTGCAGGGGGAACCATTTCAGTACCAGCATAGGCTCAAGCAAGCAAGCATGGAAAAAAGATCCAAATCTCATTGAAAGCATCACTTAAATTAGTGGGCTTTTAGCAAAACCAAACCACCTTGTTTCCTGTGCCTGTATACTAGCACGTGCATTTAGACTAGGCATTTTTAAAATGCCTAACCAAGTTCATAGGTAGCTTTGCTATAAAATAAGAATAAACAATAATGCAATTATCTGTTTCCCTTCCCACCAGATTAATGTTTTCCATAGCAGACTCTGTGGCTGTTCTCGCATGTACACACACTTGATGTGTATCTTCTAGCATTAGGAAAGGAAAGTATCCTTTGTATGTATGTATTCCTACATATAGGGTTTTTTATGGTTGAAAAAATTAGAATATGTCCACCACATCAAGTTAGCCATGCTTGCTTCAAGATAAAGATTAATATTCAGGAGAAAAATCGGAGATCAATATTTTGGTTGCAGTAAATGGCAGAGGATGAGACCTTTGATCTCCAAATTCAAATGAAGACCGCTTTTACAAACAGCAGTTGCATAGCTCTTCCTGCAGCAACGGTCCAGGGGTTGCTGTATGCTCTGTGTTTATTTGGCTAGGTATGATTGCATGAGCATAGCGCTTCTGGACAAGGCTGTAAGAAATTGAACCTATTACAGGCCATAATACTTCCAGGATGAATTCAACCAAAAGAAATTTGGTATCTGCCATCAAGCCTTCTTCAAATTCACCTCCTTTTTTCACTGAAATTTCTTTCAGCATCTAGTTTATTTAAACTTTACAGAGAACACTAAGTTAAATTTCAGGATAATCTGAATTGTTTTATTTTGGGAGAGTTAGGAAATTGTTCTTCACCCTATCCAAAAATAGTTGTGCTTTAAATAGTAAATATTAAAACAGACTCTTTGTGAAATGTTTCCATTGTTTCTAATGGAAGTGTTATGTCCTGCTAGTAGTACAGGTAATAAAATAAATCTGACAGGATGCTCATCTTCTCAAATGTGAGAAATTTTGTAGCAAATTGTTGGTACTTAAATACTTCCCGTCCGTCTTGCAGTAAGTGAATCTATACCCTTCTTTTTTTTTTTTTTTAAATAGTCATTAGGCTATTTAAATGATTTGGAGTATTGTTCTTGTATCTGTGAATTCCTGAATGCTTTTGTAACTGTAGTCTACTTTCTTCTGACTTTTAAATACAAATTAGAATGGGTGATTTTTCAGTGCATGCAAATCTCTTTATTGGTTAAGGTCCTCTGCTTGTGGTATTACCATTTTTTATTTACTTACCACTAGTGAAGTTGTTATCCCTAACTTAAAAAGTTTTTCAAACAAAATAGTTAGTGCTGCCCTCGCTACACTCTATCGATTGCTTTGTAGTGTCATGGTTTGGTATTCTTCTAGAGCAGAGAGACATACAAACAGAAAATAAGCTAAGACAGCTACGAAAAGAACTGTAGTTTTTTGATATTAAAGACAGTAATTTTAACATTACAATTATTGAAAGTATAAACTGATATGTTAGAAATATGAGACAGACCTCAGAGGGCCCTTTTAAAAAAATCTGTTATATCAGGGCCCATGCATACTTCTGATATATGTGCTGATAATGAGAGGCAACACAACAAAATATATGTTAGGCTTAGTTTCGAGTTTGAAATAACGGCGCTTTGTTTAGTGCCATTACTTTAAAATGTTGACATCAAATTTAACTCTGTTAACAAAAATTAGATTTCTTTATCAACAGATTTAATAGTTGCCAGGCAAGTTATAGCTTTTTCCTCATTCTGGGTACAGTGGCTATTCCTGATGTCTGTTTTGTTAAAGGAAATTCTGGGACAAACAAGGGACAAATGCTGCCCAAAGTTTGGTATTCTAGACATCTGCCACACATCAACCAACTGTGTGTGCACAGTCTTCAGTGTGACTGGACTTCTTTCTGTAATAATTTGTGTAGTTGTTAGGAGAGGAAAAATCCATTCTGGAAGGACTACTGTTTCATTTTGACTGGGTGACCTACAGTGGACAACCACCACAAAAGGACATTAGTCACAAAGTTGGCTAGGAATACTATTCTATTAGGAGAAGAAGAAAAAGAAAAAGGGCTCTACTTGAGTGTGGATCTTTTCTTTAGTCCTAATTAGAACCACAATCCATCATGCTGGAAAGTTTCTATTCATTTTGGTGATTGGGGACATGACAAATGAATCTCAGAATAAATGGAATGTCAAGGCAGAGCAGGAGATGGATGTGTTCTGCATGGGATGAATGTAATAAGTACAGTTAATGTTGGCAACCAGCCAGTCCCATTGCCTCACGCTGGGTGAGTTGCCCCAAGGCTCTGACCAGGGGTAAAACACCAATAAATGATTCCTCTCATCTCCCATTTATTAGAAAATGAACACCTTGTCAAGGTTCGTTCTCTGTTTTCCTAACTCTCACTTTGCTTCAGGGATGGCAACTAATTGAATATTAGTTAATTGTTTCTAATAAAATGCTGATAATTAGATATCTCTTTTCATGTTGCTGGCCTAGCTCCTCTCTTTAATTTCACTTCCCTTTCGGTAGCTTCTGTTTCTCACACAGCCATGTCGAGATTGATTATCTGCAGTGAGCGAGAGGCCAAGCAAGAAACTTCATTTAAGATTAATTTCAGGGAAACTGTTTTACAATTTTTCTAAATTGAATTTAGTCTTAATTTTAAAGTGTTAGGGGTTGTATGTCTTCAAAGGTTGCTTTTGGATAATTTATAATGTATCAAGTAATCAAACCCACTCTTGAACTAGGGTGCTCAACGTGACTAAAGGCACTCCTTGGATTTAGCCATACTGACAAGCCTGGTTTTGCTCAAAAGTGTTGGAGAGGGAAGGGAGGCATCCCTGGCATGTATGCTAGATTGCCGGTAATGTAGCATCTTTATTATCAGGCAATTCCTAGAAAAGACTGTCTTTTCATATCAGCTCCTCCTGTCTTTGGTGATCCTCAGATACCCAGATGTCTTTGGCAGTTGTGGTAAGCATAAGGGACACAGATGGTTTCCCCTCAACGCTTGAAAACCAAGTCTATGATAACTATGTAAGTTCATGCTAGCTCCCAGATCGGGATATGTCTTCCTCATAGCTACCTGGGTAAAACTCAGATGTATCTTCAAGTGTATTTGAATTGTAGTCTGTTCTTTGGATCCATTAAAATACCCTCCAAAATCTAAGACCTGTGTGAAAGCTGCGTGCTGTTTCTCAGGAAATGCTTACCAGCTAACTTGCTGGGTGCCTGGCCCCCAGCCAGGCCCATAAGATGTGATGGTGCCACTAATTTCATTTGAACCGTGATGACTTGCACAAGTTGAAAAGGTGTCCCACAGGACCATTCTCTGTCTTATCTGGAGTAAACCATAATATACCAAATATACTCCAACCTAGTTTGCTCACAAGCTGGAGACAGTATAGTTATATCAATACTGCTAACAAGTATTTCTGCAGCCTGGTGGCGGAGAGGTGTGCGTGTCTAGTAAGGGTAGAATGAAAAAAGACAACAAAGCATCCAAAATTCATACCAGATTGGTGCTTATTTGGCAAAATGAGAAGGCTGGAAAAGGCACCCCTAAGATCCCTTCCCCCTTAGCCTCTATCTCTGCCCACACAAAACCGGCTTTAGTTGTTTGAATTCCCTTGGGGAGGGGATGAAGCTGTAGCACCACTGCTTCTTTCAGTCGTTGACTTGTGTAAAGATATCAGGGGATGAATATTTGTACCATAGCAAAATGCTGAAGAGCTCAGCGTAAGAACTGCTGAGTTGGAAAAAGAAGCTGGAGAAGGATGAAATGAATACTGAAAACACAGAAATAAGCAAATGGAAGATAATGCAAGCAGAATTAGAGTACTTGGAGTCTGTCCTAAGATATTCCCAGCCAAGTTTGTCCCTTCAAGCAAATAAAACAACCTCAGGGAACAATTTGGCCTACCATGCATTCATTTGGACTCTCTGAAGAGAAGCAGAGTAACCCAATTGCATGGACTGAGAAAAGCTCTAACAGCTTTTCCATCCTATTTTTTGCTCTTAAGAGATGCTGAATATAATATATGGATCCTATACAGTCCTTGTTAAAATCAACTTACTACATTTTTACTGGCTTCACAATGTACCAATTATTTAAAAACTTCTCAGCATGAGAGGTCAGATTCTGAATTGAAGGTAGGTGAGCACTTGCCTTAAACCTGCCAGAAAAGTAGGTCTGTCTGCTAAACTTCCTTTTTTGCTAGCAAACCCCTTGACTTGGTAAGAATTGGACTGGCAACTCCCAAAGAACTCCGTGTGTTTCTTTGGATATGGCTGCACAGTCATGCAGGACTGTAGTTCATATAGACATGTCTGAGCCAGCTTTAAATTAGGAATGTAACCATTGCCTCATGGAGCTCAGCATGGGACAAGATCCTTGCCCGGTTTCTCAGGTAGGTTTTGCTGTGTTACAGTGGCTGAGATGTGTGTGTATATCCTTTGCCTTTGCTAAAGGATGTCAAAGGACCTTTATCATAAGAGAAGAAGAAAAAAAAAAAAAAAAAAAAGTCTGGTGCTCAGATTAATTCTGTATTAGAGAACCTGAAAAGGTTCTCCTCTGAGTTCAGAGTGATTTACGCTGTTCTCCAAGAGAAGGATGCAGGCTTTTCTATTTCACTCTCTGGCTGAATATATACAGAGAAAAATAACAAGGAAATTAGTGAAAGACAAGCAAATGTTTCTTTCATTTTTTTAATGGTATATCTTAATCTTTCAGTGAAGGGTACAGTTAAGGAAATCTAGCTCATTGAGCATCAGGCGATGCGGAGCTGCTAAGCTCCCTCATGAGCACCTTGCTCCTTGAGCAGTCCTGCTGGGCTCAGTGAAACTGTCACAGCATAAGTTTCTTCAAGCTGCCTCTTCATATGTCTTGGTGACAAAGGGGTCTGTTGAAAACACATTTGTTAACCCTCTCAGGGATGCAGCAGACCTGATGACAGGACAAATGAAATGCCCTGTATGCAGGGTGAGTATCCATGTTAGGGAATTCAAGTTGCCGAGCCCTATCCTTTGTAGAGGTGGAGATTTTTTTTTAATTTTTTTTTGTAAACAAAGGGATTTTCTTCATTTACCTTAGCTACAATGATCTATAAAGCTGGTAGGAGAATCGTTTGCTGTCAGGAAGGCTTGTTCTTAATGGCAAAGTCTAAAAATTGCAACCCACCTCCAGTAACTCTGTAGTACCGTAACAAATAGGTCCCCCACTGGAGATAAGCAATACAAGCTGGGAAAGATGCTGTAGAAAAGACTTCCAGGAATATTCACATGTTTTTGTCTTGAGCAAGAGGTCTGTTGCATCTGATTTTTCACTGGAAACAGCTGACTGATGAAATACTGTAATCCTGTAAACTGGATTGCTTGTAGCCTGCTATCAGCTTACTCGGAAAGTTCAGTTTGCAGCACCTGTGATAAATGAACAAAATTGATGATTGCCAAGTGCTGCCAGATTGTTCTTGAAGTAAAGCGAGGTGGGATTTTTTGAAGTTCAGGCAGTCATCTTACCAGATTTTTTTAAATTTATTCGTCTATTTTTAGAAACTACATACCAGTAAATGACTGTGTGCCATGTGCTGCAGGTTCATAGCCAACCAAATGGCAAGGCTGTAATGGGATCTTTCAGTTCTTACTGAATAAAATCTGTTTCCTTTTTATTACTCTGATTATACTGATTTACCAACAAGGCATATTTAAAGCTTCTAGGAGCCTGGTATCATAGCAGAAATGTGCTTTCCCTTTTCAGAAAGGAGCAGAATTTGGAATATTTGTAGGCTCATGCAGCACTTCTGTGGCCATTGCTTGTGAGTGGGGGCTTGGAAGCAGATCAGGAAGGGAGAAAAGATGTAAATCCACGGTAGCATGGTCCCACCATCTGCTTCTCACCTCCCCAGACCACAGGGACATGTGTGTATGGGGAATGGGTGTCCCTGGGAGCCTGGGGAGGCCTGTGCGTTTCAGTTACCAGTTTCTGCCCTGGAGAACATCAACCTTTGCCCAGCGCAGCCAGTCCTAGGGACTTCTGCTGGATCATCTGTGGGGTGGAGCTCACCAAAAATGAGGGAGGTTGTAACCAAACTGGCCAGGAAATAACCACCAGAGGGGTTCTTTGAAGAAAACGTCTCTTGAGATGAATTCTAATTCCTAATAAAAATCCAGATAAGGGGCATCTGGAGAAACAGTTGATTCCCCCTACTCAGCTATATGATGAAAAGAAATAGATTTTTACAGCAGTGAATATAAAAATTAAGTCCTGTAGGAAGATTTTTTTAAAATATATATTAAATAATTTAGTAGCAAGTCATTCTAGATCGGTAACTCTCCACATTTAAAGCTTTACTACTTGACAGATGCAGAAATGTCAATTTTCATTACACGTCTTTCCCTTGGGGGAGCTCATTAGAAGCTGTAACACTAGTGGATTTGAGGGAAACCGATTCTATAGCATACCCCATTATGTTTGGTTAAGTAAACACAGGGCTTTATTTTCAGTCAATGCCAGCTCATTAAGGTCACTTGTCACTTCTGGATTTGCTGGGAAGTTGTAGCGTGTGTACGTGGGGCAGGAGAGAGATGCCCAACATCATGGTTGCCCTCCATAGCTTTCTCCATGTGACCAGATAAATACTTAGTGGAGGTGATTCAGGCTGTATGTGTACAGAGTGTTCCTCGGTAACAGAGAAATTGCAAATAATGTGAAGCACCCTTCCCAATGCCGAATGATAATCATGGTGCTTATAGATGAATGTAAATTTCATAATCAGCTGTAGTCTGCAGCTGGAAAAATACAAGTATGTAAAGTGTTTTTAAATTATTACTGTTCAGGGATCGTAAGACAAAGATTAGTTGTCTAAATCTGTCTCATAAACAAATTAACACAGTGCTGCTTTCTGTTCAAAATATGATTCTTGTCGGAAGGATTAAACATGTTAAATCCAGCTAGAATATGCTGTGATCATGTTTTTTAGCAAAGCTGCAATAATCAGACATTTACAACTAATAAATCGGTACTCTAATTCCTCTGCAATAAGGCTTTGAAATACAATCTGTCATTTCAGATTTATAGAACATGACTTTTCATAATTATAATTCTCAAATGCACATTACTAGTTATAATTAAATTCACTTTCAAAAAATCTGAAGCATTTTTGTGGATTATCTGCTCATATTATGTTCTAATGGTAAAATTAATGTATAATCTGTTGAATAAATTTGGTTAGTTCTTGGATAGAAAAATATGCTCCACTATTGATGAAGTCCTGGAAACTTAGATAAGAGGAACAAAAATGTGTACTGTATATCTTAAGAGGGCTCTAACAAAGCCAGATCAAACTCAATCATAGGCAAAAAGGAGAACTTTCCTTCATAAAAGAAAAAATGAAAGGATTTCAACTAATTTAAAAGAAATTTAAAAAAAATTAAATTATAGCTCGATTAGAAAAGATGTTAAGTACTGGCTCTGGTTAGGGTGTAACAATGGATTAAATGATAGACTCATTCAACTGCAGAACGAATCCCTATTCGTGGGAACAAGTATATTTATTTGTGGGTGTTGGTTCAATAAAAGCTGGAGTGTATCACTTACTCAGCTTAATGTTTCTCATTAATAAGATACTTAAGAACCTGATGTATTTCTTGCCATTATTATCATGACTGCACTATTATTTCACTAAAGCAGAAGCTCAGGCTTTAAAATTTCAGTTTTAAAGTCAGTGGGTCAGATCCCCACTGCTGCGCTGTGCGAGCTGGAAGGATGCTCACTGAATGGCTGTCCCTCACAGTGTGTCCTCCTCCTTCTGGCACTGCCCCACCAGAGCAGCTGTAGGTGACCAATATATATGGTCCTTTAGATTTGTGTGCATTGAATAATGAGAATAATTTCTTCTGCCAAGCCCTTATGTGAGAAATATAGGGAAGGTAACAATCTATCTCCTTTGCCTAGTTGGAGCAGTTGAGACCATCAGAGGATCAAATCACTGGTGGGTTTGGAAATAGTCTCTTGGAGCCCTACCTCCTGTCCCCATTTGGTTTGTTGTTGCTGCAGGGACCTCTGAATTCCTTTCAGCTGAGGACCTAGAGCAGTTGTGCCTGCTCTTTTGGCCTGAGCAGGCTGCATTGCCGCCTGTGGGACACCGTGCATGGGATAGGTACATGTACAGTGATACGTGCTTGCTCACAAGCAGGTGGCAGCCGGGAGGAGCCCATATCCTTATGATTTGCACAGGAGCTGAGCATTGCTCCTCTTTCCCAAGACCTGCAAGGCCTTCCCTTCTCATTTGCTTCAGAATGCGATGTTATGTTATGAGACTTTAAATGGCCATCATACACCAGCCTTTTCCCTGAGGATGACAAGGTGGGATAGGCTGCCAGGACACATCCAGGGCCCATACTGCACTCAGATTCTCTGGGAGAGAAGCAGACTGTAAGTTAGACAAGTCATTTTAATGAGCATGATCTGGCCAGTATTTTACTTCAGCATATACAGATATCAAATTACGAAGCTGTGGAGCTAAACTTTAACGTGCAGATCACCTTACCCTTGGGAAAGTTTGTGGGATGGTCCAAAGTCAAAAGGAAACTGAAGGCTTAGAGATGAAAAGTGTGCCGGGAAAACAGGTCATTCACATGGGAAAACCAGCTATTGGGCTGGAGAAAGGCAGCATTTGCATTTGACTCCCTTCCCTTCAGTCTTTAAGCCATTTAGCAACTCCAACTTTCTATTTCCCAACACAAATAGTAACATTTCACTTCTGTGTAAAATTACATCCTTAAGCCTGATTCAGCCCCCCTAACTGAAGGTAGTAAAGGAGTAACCAGGCAAGAGAGGGTTGAATTGTGCCAAATTAACTTGGAAACTGGAAATCTAAGAGAAATAATGATTAAAAAATTACATGTAACCAGTCCAAGAGGAGGTAAAGAGCCTTTTTCTTGCAAATAAACCTGAAACTGTAGGTGTGCTTCGGTATAGAGGCATCTGGATTTCAAGAGGGATAGGATCAGGCTGCCTTGTTAGGGCTGAATGTTTTATGGGATTGTTGTACTTAAGAGTGAGAAGGCTGAAACAGGATTGATAGCAGCAGGTATCAGGAGAGGTAGGGAGAACCTGCTGCTCCTGTGACCCGTTATATGACACCATTCTTAAAGATGGCCTATAATGCTGAACAGTTTCCCTACCTACAGGAAATATCAGTAGTTTTCTTATTTTGACCTGGGAGTAGAAACATCCAGCTGCTGAAGGACAGTCCTTGCCTTAAAGAATTTATAATCTCCACAGCCAAATCAGGCAAAAGGGAAGGTGAGACTAAAGCCCAGAGAAGTAAAGTGACTTGCATGAAGTGACGTGGCAAATTAGCTGTTACACTGAATGGTCTGCTATCATCCAACATTGTGTATTGAACCATCTAGCCCTTCTCATGTGCTACTCTTTCCTCAAAGTCTGAGAGAGAATAGACAGCAGTCAAGTGCAGTAAATAAATAATTCAGGGGCAATATGTAATGATCGATGGAGCATCCCAAATTAATGCATGCTGGCCTGCAAGCAAAATCATGTGGCTGAAAATCAAGGTCATTTAGGAATAGTTTGATCATGTGTTCACTGTACAGTCTTTAGTTTGTATCCTAATGACATGTATTAATAAACCTTCGTTGTGCAGTGTAAGTAAAAGCAAAAATGCTGGAGTATTTAATCATGTTTGATAAAGTGCTGAAAGAGTATTTTTCACCAGCCTGAGCAGTTCATTACAGGATATATCCTTCAGTTGTGCAAAACAGAAGTATCTCCTGTCGGTCTAAGACTTCTTTGCCAGCTGTGTAGTCAGAAACAGAAATTCAGGAGGACTCTGTCAGAGTGGCGAGGGATGTGAAGGGCTGCCATTTCTGCTAAATATCTGTAAGGCAAATGACAGCAAACATACCCAGCTGTGGGTCTGGGTGCTCCCTGGGTGAGCTGGCCCACCTGTGGCTGCACTGCTTGGGAGAACTTCCAGCTGGAGGAATATGCACGTCCCAAACGAAGAAAGTTCTTAATTAGCTCTCTCAAAGAATGGATATTTATCTATCACTAATCTGACCACTTAATTAGGAGGCTGAAATAGTGCCATTAAAAGATACTGTTGCCATTACTAAAAATAATCATTAACATGCCATTTTTAGAATTAGCTGAAAAGCAATTATTAAGGTGTACAGTCTGATGCTGTTTGGACCATCCATGTCATCCTACCCAGTCTTCAGATGTGGGGAAAGCAGGCAGAAACTGGTGCCTTTCCACCTTACACGTGGTACAGGTATAGCAAGTGGGGGAGGTTGGCAGCTTGGCCTTTGATGAGAGAATCGTTATTTCTTGTATTTTATTGACTCTCTGTTTTCCAGATGCAGTAAAATGTAGGGTGATGAATGAGTAAGAATCCATGTCCTCTGCTTCATTTTTGAACATGGAATATTATATAGGTGATAAGATTGTTCTTAATTTTTATAGCTAAAGATATATGTCAAAGAAATATGGTCCTTGGGTAAGAGATTGAAATAAAATTAGGTTTTATTCCTAGAGTATACTGCATCAGGTAAATTTGACAGTCTTATCACAAAGATTCCACAGTGTGTTCAGCGTAGGCACTAAATGTCCCATGTGCAGCCAGGGCCCGTGACCTGTTGTCCTGCTGACTTCTGAGTAGAGTCATAAACTCCCTGAGTTGTCATTTGTATCAAAAAGGATGAGATTGAGGAATAAGTGATGTGTAAGTGATGTCTGCAGAATCAAGTGTCTAAAAAAAAAAAAACAAACCCCAAAACAAAACCCCCCAAAAAACCGCATGAGGGTATGAATGGTTGGGAATTAGTGTGTATCAGCAGGCATTATGAAGGATACAGCTATATATTTTATCTATGTATCTGCTTGCTTACTCCAGTCTGTGCAAGCACGGGGCAATTGATAGGTGAACCAACACTTGGCTGTTGCCTTACAAATATACAGTGAGCTTTGAATTGTTAAGTACCATATGAAAATGATAAAGATGGGATTAAATCCATCCTTGTTTATGTCTTGTCTCTGATAGTACCATATCCCTTTACTCCCTTTTTGATCATATTCTTCTTGATTTCTTTTCCTCCGGACATACAAGGTCTCACATAATAGTGCTGAATTCATTATGACCTGCATTGGTTTGTTCCTTCCAAATTCTGAAAGCCTGCTTTGGCTTCTTGAAAAGACATTGAAAAGATCTTTCTCACACAAGAAATGTGTTGGACATATTGTCTTAATAGCTCACTTTGCGTTGCTTAACCTGACTTTACCAAGAAAAAAAATAATTTCCAAATCACTGAAGAACAGCAGTTTTCCAGAAAGTACAGAACAGATAACTCCAGCGCATCCTAGAACTGGGCCATTGATATACATTAGCAATGCCTGAGGAAGGAGGACATGCCCGTATCTGTTGAAGCAGTCTTTTTTTCCTCAACAACAAAAAAACCATAAGTGTTCATACTTCAGAAAATGGCTTGCAGATGTGCCTTCCCCACCCACCACCCCAAATACATTTGGTGATGTCTCAAACATATGTAAATATTTTAAAATTTGCTAATCTGCTTAAAGATATATGGTAACGCAATAGAATTTAAATACAAATATTTATTTCAAGTGACACTTACAAAACAGGACAACCTTCCTGCTAATGTGTACAGGATACTGTGACAAAGATTATTTAAAGGCATGTCAACAGTTTTACACATATGTAGGAAAAACGTTCCCTTTGCACATTCACATGGCTGGAAAATGTCCCTGAGTAAAGGAAAGACTTTGGGTCTTTGGGAGTGAACAGACACAGGTGGCCCCACCAGCCCTGGGCAGTGGCTGCTCTGTGGAAAAAGCACAAGCTTTCCTGTAGGCTGGGGAGAAGCACAGATTTTTACAGTATCTCTTTCTCTTGCACTAATAACATAAACAGCAACAACTGAGACTCACTCCTGTTGCTCAGGGATTTCTTACCCAGCTTTGGTTTGTTTGTTTTCTTCTCTTTTCTGTTACCTTTGTGATTTGCCTTAAAAAAACAGATCGTCATTTTAACATTGAAGGGCTGCAAGTAAAGCACACGAAATGAAAAGCAATTCCCACCTTCACCGCTCTTTGAGCAATTGCCAGTCATTTGCTTTCGTTCTGAAAGCAGCCGAGCACTCTCCAGCTTCACAGGCTGGCCACAAATCTCAGTAATATTCCCAGTATCTTCAGCATCTTGCAGGATTCTGTTCCTGAGATCAGGTACTTTTCTGTGTTTCTACTACTGGTACACCATTTCCTATTTCCTCTCTGTCCACATCACATGCTTCAACTTTTATTACTGTTTGGGGCTTATTAAGATACTTAGCCATTCAGTTATGCGGTGGAAACTCTTGTCTTTGAAAGCCTGAGGCTTAGGTTGTCAAAACAATCAAAAAACCCTTGAAAACTCTTTTGCTAAATGTTCTGATGGAAACCAAGACTTTTACTGCTTTACAATAGATCACAGCGCATAACACATGAATTATTTTAAGTCAGAAAAATGTGTCACAGTTTCTCTCATGACTGCTCATGTGATACAGTTAGACTTCGTACCAGAGTTGAGTCCCATTGACTTCAGTAGGACTTTGAGGCTCCAACCTTCATGCATCAGAGACCAGGATATGAATCCTCCTTGGGGGCATTGTAAAGGTTCTGACAAAGAAAGAATATACTTATCTTCCTGAAACAGGTCTCACAGATAAAGAAATATTTGTGTTTTTAATCTGGAATTCACATATATTTTTCCTGAGCATCACATACTCTGCTGGGGAAATTGTCAATTATTTATTTGAGTACTGGAGAAAAATCAAGGGCACATCAAGGCAATTCATACCTTTTGATGCAGTCTAAAATGTTAAAATTCCACTCTGGCAAAATGCTCTCAATTTTTTTTCTGCCTCTGAACTTGACAATGTTTTCCTTATTTTTGCTGGGAAACGAATGCATCTGTTTTCTGAACAAATGGAAGTGTTTGACTTACAGATGCTGCCTTTCAAATCAAAGCCTACTAAAAATCTGATATGGCCAGAGAACATGTCACATATTTTCCAGTTAGTGGGTGAGAACTTTTTCTGCAGCTGCACTGTGTGCCTTGGCAAGTGTTTGTGCAAATATCCCTTCCCCAGATTTATCAGCGTAAAGTTTCTAAACTCTGCTGTTGAGATGCAATGAAAGAAATCATTGCTGTACTTGGGCAGGAATGATGTAGGAGAAGAAACTAGTTTTCTAGCATTCCAGATGTTGTTATTTCTATTTTCCAGAGCTCAAGCATCACCCTGATATAAGAATAGGTCAGGGAGCTCCTTTTGCCACAGCAATGGTGTTAGGTGGGGGAGGTCTCTCCTCGGGGGTAGGAACCGCAAGTGTATTCTGAAATACGTGTGTCCTGCTGGAAAGAAACGCTGGTTATGCTGCATAGAGAGGACGGAGCATTATTGATAGACAAAGAAAGTGTGCCAGTCCCTCTCTCCAGTTAAAGGGTGCAAGGAGGGGGAGGAGTTGATGACCTTAAATTTCAAGACTTTGCACTTTGAGTCAGTGTGTGGGGGGTGGGGGAAGTGAGGACTAATTGACATTATTTTCCTTCAATACTTCCTGCAGTCTCCCCAGCAATATGCTAACTTTGGAAGGATCCAAATGTTGAGAGTGTTTCATGCAGCAAATAAATACTGTAGGGTTTTTGTTCTGGAGTTCTTTCAAGACAGGATTAGCACCAAACAGTGTGATGTTAATGGCAGGTTCTTATATGTCCGGACTACCCCCATTTTTTTTCTGGTGATTTGACAAGAAGGCATTTGTGATTAAGAGACTCCAACACAGGTCTGTAATTCACTTGTCTACAGGTGAATGTTAATTCAGATATGAATAGGATCACAAGCTATTCCAGAATAATGTTTTGTACATACCAGCTGTAATGTTTTTGACTATGGTGTATTTAGAGCAAAGATGCAAGAACAGATTTGCACACTGGTTTTAGTTTAGTGGCTTATTAATAAACATTAAATAACAGCAATTTTGTCTTTGCTAACCCACTTCTTAATAAGCCAAAAAAGACTTATTTAAATATAGATGTATATGTGTTAGGTGCAGGCAAGTTATTTTCATAATTAACTTCAACATTAGAAACCAATCATATAAATATGTTACTGTAGACCAGACTCCTTAAGTCTAATTCAATTGAAAATTTGTAATTGTTGTGGTATGTCCTCTAGTAATAACAAAATTCTTGACATTAACAAGGAACAAGGAGCTGGCTGGTTTTAAGAAAAATAAGGAGATTCCTCCTTTTTGCATTTGTCAAGTTTTAGTTCCTTCCTTGTCTTCCAAAAACCGGAGAGGTCCCAGGGAAATTTTTTGTATTGAATTAAATGGGTGTGTTGTTACTCGGATCACGAGGTTGCAGCCAGCTCTACAAGCTGCCAACTCCCCTCTCCAAAGCTGCCACCAACAAGGCCTTCAAACTCCCATCTCCAGAAGCTGGTACCCAGGAGGGATTTCCTGACATCAGGCACTCAATTCAGCTATCTAGATTCT
This sequence comes from Burhinus oedicnemus, assembly GCA_008921705.1. Taxonomy (NCBI): domain Eukaryota; kingdom Metazoa; phylum Chordata; class Aves; order Charadriiformes; family Burhinidae; genus Burhinus; species Burhinus oedicnemus. Next base: position 548,084 of record VFFE01009205.1, read on the forward strand.
TCTCACATTTCCTCACGCTCAAACCAACTGCACCTCCCAGCATGAGTGCTTCACTGGCAAGTGAGCAACGGTAGCTCCCGTGCTATGAAGGAATGCCTGCAATCTGCTTGGTACCTTCAGGTGAGATGCGTTCCTGCCAAATTGTCACCTCTGCTCAGCTGGACATTGCTGCATGGGAACAGATAGCAGAAAATAACTAAAACCCCAGGTATAACAGTGACATAATAATACATAGTTTCCATTTACCTGAACATGTAACTCACTGGGGAACAGAAGCCAGGGCTGTTAGAAGGATTTCCTCTGTCCTTATATTTACAGCAGCCAGTGGAGTGGCTTTTCTGATAGTCTGCCCTTTTCACAAGGAGAGCCGAGTAGGTTCGTGATCTCTACAGAGCCTAAACCAGTGTTTTAATTATTTTAAGGTTAAATTATTTGTCAGACAGTTAATATATTTGTCAAGTTTTCCATTACTTTTACGCTTGACAGGAGTAACTTAGTCATGATGTAATACCCATGTGCTTTGTGGGAGCTTGTACGTCTGTTTGACAATCATAATTTAATTTATCATTCATTTAAGCTCAAATTGGTGTCAGAGTTTGACTGATGCCACTGGTCCATTTTAGAACTGCAGTTCTTCCTTTCCCTCGCAGACTATTACAGTGACATCACGTGGAGGTCATGCATACAGTAATGTTAAATGAGACTTTTAGGGTTACAAAAAATAGTGTGTCTGTAAGTAATCCATGCAGTGCATATGAGGTTGACAGGAGAGTTGAGTATCTCTGCTGTTAGAAGTCTAAATCTTTTATTATTTCAGCTTAAAAAAAATAAAAATCAGGGTTGGAGGAACTGAGAAACATAATGTGGACTATCCCCACCAAAGGGAATACAAGATACTGAGCTAAATAACTTCATCTTCCATATAACCCAGTAGGAGGAAAGAATATTTGGCACTCTGCAGGAAGTGCTTGCTCAGCACCACACAAGATAGGGCCCCATAACTGTTTAAATTTCCCAATTCTGTTCACAAGATAAGTCCTTGCCAATCACTTTTTTTTTTTTTAAAGAATCGTTAAATGGAGTCAGTTTTATGTAAGTCCTAAATATATTCTAGGAACAGCAGACTAGTGCATGAAATGTGTTGCCTGCCTCCTCCCCCTAGTTTCTTTCAAATAACTAGAGGTCATAACCCCCAAAATCTGGCTGTTGGCTGTTAGCTAGTAGAAACCAGCTGAAACCCTGGTAAGACAAATCTTCACAGCTGTATCATATGTCTGCTATTGTCAATATAGCTGCAAAACCTGCCAACTGCTTGTCACTTAACATAAAGTGGATTTAGAGGGGGATGAAGTAGAAAGAGAAACAGATCTAAAGGCATGTTGATCTGGTAAAGTCTTCTTGTCTTATTTACTTCTGGTTTTTTCCTTTCTTTACTTCTCCAGCCTACTAAAAAGACAGGCACGCTATCTATCTAGCCACGAAGCACAGATTTCAAAACCATCGCTATGTTTTGTTTTCTGTATTATCCTGGTACAAGGAAGGTAATTGCCAATCCCGTCTAACGAGTTAGCGACCATGGCCAGATCAATGTACCGCCTGTAAGTACTACAAGATTGCAGAACAGAGGCTCTGATCCTTCAGTTTACTTTTTAGGCTGGATTATACACTGCCACTGACTTCAGAGTGCTCTCCGTGCTGTCTCGAAGCAGAACCAGCCTTGTCCCAGCCTCACCCCTCTTGGGAAAGCCCTCCTGCACTAAATCAGCCATCCAGGATCCTGCACCAGTGCCTCGGGCAGTGCTGCCGGCACTCCAGGGCTGCTCCCAGTATCACGATTTTCAGCAAGATTTTGATCTTGCTAGCAATAGGCAAATTCCATTCCAAAAATACACTTTCTTTCCTCAAGGGAATGCAGATTTTAGAGAAATATTGTATCATTTTAGGGAAGTGGGGAAAATTAATTTATCTTTGAAAATATTTCTTCTGGTATAGGAGGTTGAGAGAGTGGAAGAGGAGGAAAGAGAAAAGCTTATTTACTTGTTCTGTTGTCATCTTTCCAATATTGTAAAAAGCAAGGGCAGGATCTTCTTCTCTTCTCCTTACAACTGAATTTTGTTTCAAGTTTTGGAAAAACTTGAATTGTCATGTATCTTGTTTTGTTTTTTAAAAAGGAATTTTTCTAAGGCAATTTTAAATTCATTGAAAGAAAAGAAAAGGCAAATAGATAATCATTTCTTGGCCAGCTATAGTTTTTATTTCCATGTATGGTGACTGTGATGCCCCATGGAAAGGCAGGGCAAGAGCTTGAGAGAGACAACCTGCCTCCCATGTCAGTGTCTCCCATGCCTAGTAACAGCTGTCCCTCTTAAGCGTCACTGAAAACCAAACAGCTTCTTTCCTGGTTAAGGTCTCTGATCATGGAAAAAGAGTCACAAAAGATCCTCCTCCTTTTTTTTTTTAAATTTACTGAAAGAAAATCAAATATTGGAATGAGAACACCCAAAGCATTGTTTCCTGGCCTCGGATAAGGACCTACTTTTCCAGTCTTGACTTAACCTGCCAGCGACTCCTGCAGGGAATTGTGCTAGAGGGAAAGGATACAGATCATGCTCAGATTGCAGCTAATTATTAAAAATGGCTTACTTTTGTTTATTTTTAATTGCTCCAACCCTCAGTAGTGTAATGAAGCTATTAAGAAATAACTCTCTGAAAGAGTTAACAAAAAAAAAAGAAAAACAAAAAACAACAAAAAAAAACAGATAAGGTCCCCAATGCACTTTTGCATTTTATTGACATTTTAATTAAGACTGTAGTATACTTCAGGGATCTCTGCACTTAAATAGAAACCATTTTAATATGCTACACTGGCAAAGAGTAATGGATGAATACAGACCCATATTCCCATATGTTTTATGGTACTTAGTGATTCTTTTGTACAATGTATTATGATGTTAAGACATTTTATGAGTTTCTATTGGCTAAGCTGAGCCATATCAAATTATAATTTTGCTCAGTGGATTTTACTGTAAGCAGATTAAATAGGGCACGTTCTGTATTTATTGTACAGTTAGATCTGCCTGGTTTTGTTTTTCCTATTATAGTCTTCATTTACTTTTCCCCTTAAAGTGAATATAACAAGCTTTATATGAAGAAATCACTTGGCTCCATTTACAGTGGGCTGGGGTGGTTGTTTGCTGGATTTTCTTTTTTTTAATAAAAGTTGTTGGAGCTGAAAGGATGTTGTTCCCCTGATAATATTGATCTGAATGAATTCTTATCCATTTAAGTGCACCACTGATATAGCTGTGAATATTTTTCTTTTTAAATAGACATGTTGGCATCTAGTATTAATATCTGGGGACTCCAGCAAGCCAAGAGAGAGGATTTTTTGTCCCGTTTTGGGCCCAGGAACAGGACCAGGTGTCAAAGGGCTGACAAATGTAGTTAATGATGCTTACTGACGCTGGAGTTTTGAAGACTTTGAGTAACCCTAGGTTGTAAACCCGCTCATGAGAAAGTGTAAATACCAATCCAGGACTAAAGTAAGGCAGCTCGAATGTGTAACTTTGTACCGCATCCAATGGACCCCCCGTAATTGGAAGGGGGAAAGTACAAGCGCAAGATGCACTGGCATCAGGCCAGTTGCTCTGGCCACCGCTGTCATGTGAAGCAGCTTGGGTGAGAACCATATGCATGGTACAAAGTCAAGCTAAACCTTGATACCCACTTCTATGAATATTATTTTTGGACTCCTCTCATGAGAGAGTTTCTGTATAGTAGGCCAAGTCAAAACCAGAAAGTTCCAGACTTTCAAGCTTATTCTCATGAGAATATCAGTACAAGCAGTCGTCCTCCATATCTCAATAGCCACCTCCAAACAAATGAGAGCAGGTGAGTGTAATGGAAGAGGAACGTTCCAGTTGGTCAAAAATGCTGATTCAGCAAACCTAAAACTTTGTGGGGAAGGTGTTAGTGTCGATGAGGGTCTTGGAGAAAAAAGGCCTTCAGTATTCTATTCCTTTTGCACTAACAAGGTTTCAATGCTGAAATTTTAGTTTAGGTGAAAAAGTTTAGGAGGTGAAAATATGTCAACGTTTAAACATAATTCTTATGGCATAAATGAAATGTTGCAGTTGTACATGGAATCTGAGATTATCTGTCCATTGAACTTTTCAAAATTTTAACTTTTGCTGGCCCAACATCAAATGGAGCGGGAAAACTGGAGACCTCCAAGCTTTCCTGGTGTCAGAATAACAGTTCCTAGGTTGCTGTCACATCAGCGTGGAGATTGTATTGCAGGAGGTGGACAGCAAAGGGCTTTACAGCTTATTTTTACAATCCCCACATTAAATGCTTTTGCCACTTCCAGAAGTCTTTGACTTGCTCCTGAATTACCCTGATTCCCAGGTATTCTGCTGCTGTACTTTTCCTTGAAAGCCAGCTTCACTGAAACACTGGTTTTATTGTTCTGTGTTGATAAATGATATTTTCCTTTAGAGAAGGTCGATAAATGAGGTGAAGCCGTTCGGAGAAATTATGAGGAATCTGTATGTTTGGTACCAGCGCCACCAGACAAAGCTGTCGTGAAATCTGTAGATGACAGAAAGGAGAATGGAACAGAGGAACAGTGCTCAGTCATTGGGGCTATCGACGGATGTGCTCAGAAATGGGGAAATGTCTAAAAAATATCTTCAAATTAGGCCATTTTAATGCAAAGTACATTAAAGTGCATGGATTTTTTTTTTAATACTTACTACTAATACATCAGAGTGGGATAAAAAATGGAAAAGTGCTGCATTCAGGGTTTCTCATCCCTTTTCAGGTTTCCTTTTTCAGGATTGCATTCGAAATGTTCTGTGCTTCTACCTTTCACAGCCACACTGTAAGGGCAAGACTTTTAAGGAAGATCATCCAAACCTCTTTGGGGCCAGATTGATAGCAGCAACAGCTTCAAGCCCTTCAATCCTTCCTTGTCACTGATAAAGCAGCTGGTACCTGAGCTCATATCACTCCTATGTTAAATATAATAAGTGATAAGTTTTACATTAGTTTCCCTTTCCAGCCTGATGCTCTATGATCCTTCAGAAAATAGGTAAGGTAAAATGAGACCTAGACCTTCAGGTCCATTCATCTGCAGTTCAGTGGTGAATTCCTTTCCTGGTGAGTTTTTTGGTGTGCTTCAGCATACTTCTGCCAGAAAAGGACCTGTACATCATGGGTGAGAATATTTCACTGGCACAGGGCTAAAGACAGCCTTTGCCATCTCATCTGTCTGTGATTCATTAATTGATTCAATTCATATTGCTCATTTGGCTTTAAATCTATCTTCTCTGAGCAGAAAGGTTTCTGCCATGGTGCATGACAACATCTGTCAGCACCTGTCGTTGTTAACCAAAGCCGTCCACAGAGACCTCATGCAGAAGACCAAAGACAGGTAAAAGCCTTACATTAAATTCAAGCCTTTTCAATCCAGTCAAGCTGACATCGTTCCTTGTTGCCTGATTAGGGGGATCCCAGCACCTTTGAAGATGCCTTTCCATAGCCATGGCACACAGGCACTGGTGACAGTGCCAGCTGGGGAATTTGGTGGAAAAACTTGATGCGTAACTCCAGTTTGTTACATTTCATCACAGGGGAGTTTTTTTAGATGTTAGTGTAAAATGCTGATTTCCCTCCTTTAAAAAGAGGCAAGCCACCAAAAGACATCTCTCAATATTGATTTCTTCTCTTTCTGGTGCATTGATGTGTGGGCATTATCTTGCATGTTTGTACATATGGCAAAATCAGTGGCATGTGAATAAGTGTGCTGCTTGATCAGGCCTTTGTCTGCGTGCATGTTTGAGTAGAGTACAGTTCCCCCCCTTTTCCTTCATCCTTATTAATGTCTCCTTTTTCTTGGTCCTCTTCTCTTTTTTTTTTTTTTCCCTCTCCCTCCATCCCCCCCCTCCTTGCAAACTTCTGCCACGCACTGCTTCTTCCTCCCTCCAGAGGAGCTGATAAGCAGCTGTTTTTGGAGGCACTGCTAATGCCATCCCTCGGGGGGGTGTGGGCGAGGAGGGGGGCGATGGTGCATGGGAAACCGGGTGTCCCTCATGGAGAGCAGAACAAGTCACCTCCGCAGTCAGCGCAGCAGCCACCCGCCTTAGGCCTAGGATGCCGACTTTATCTCCAAATTCAGATCTCCTGGTGCACAGCCCAATGCCAGACATGTGCTTTTTTTTTAGATGCCTAAGGAATTCCTTGGTATTAAACTTAGAGAGAGACAGGGAGAGAATGTGGCGAGAATACATTGCTTTGTCTGTTTTAGCATGTGCTAACAATAATTCCTGATGCCGTCTCGCAGGGGAGGAATACTGCCATGGTAACTTTTAACATAAGCATGAAATCAGCAAGCTCCACTCTGATATCTCGTGTAATTAAATAGCTAATAATGTACAATTGTAATTTATAGTAATGCTTTTGATATTTCGTCTTTATCTCGGAGCCCTTACCTCTTGGCAAAGCGTGGTATCAATGTGGACATGGTGCTGAGGGTGGGGCGAGACAAGAAAGGGATCGGGGGATACCTCATTATAAATGTGAGGCTGGTGCATGAACCGTGTCTGCGGCAATCAAACAGCTAATTGTTATGATTTTGCTGATAGTGTCTTAGCTGTAATATCCTGCGCTGTGTCAATTTTTCAACCCTTAATGTAACACATTTGCATATCGAACCATCGCAGTGACTATCCTATCAGCTGTACTTGAGTGTGTGAATCAAAAATGCATTGTTCCCTGTGCCCTTCAGCATATCGGATCAAAAAGCAAAGCTAAGAGATAATTTTTATTTCAATTATTTTTTTGGACTTGGAGAAGTAATCGCATAGACAGTTTCCTTAAAGATAAACCCCTTGCTCATGCATGCGTTAAAATTCAGCTTGCAAGGCACCTAGTGTGGCTGAAGCCTAGATAAAAGAATTGAATTTTTGAAAAAATGAAAAAAAAAAAAAAAAAAAAAAAAAAAAGGCAGCTAGGTCTACATTTTACCCGTTAGTCAGATTCAATATTACTTCAAAGATGTTCTAAATCTGCATTTGAGTACCATATGTTGACACTGCGTTTTGGACACTGGAGATTACTTGAAGTACCGCAACCATGACTTGTACTCTTCCTCTGTAATCCTTGTTCTCCGGGGCATTACTGAATTCAGAGAGAAGCAAACAGAGCTGGTTTGGGTGGGTTTTTTTGTTTCTGTTTTGGTGGGGGTTTACTGTCTGTTTCGGGTGCTGCTTTCTTGTTCACCTCTGCAAATCCATGTCAAAATAAACGAAGACCTTATCTAGAGAGTGCCACACTTTGAAGTGCGGAGATGCAAATCCAAACATTGCATCACACTGTCAGATACAGAAATTAGTAGCATCCTGCATATCCTTTGAAGTTCAGGGCTGTGCTTCCATGGAGTGTATTTTCATAGAGGAATCAGATGGAAGCTATTCAGACCCAGATAGCAATAATGATTTACTTGCAGTAAATCTTACAGTTTTTGGCCACACTTAGGGTATGATTTACTAAATACTTTTTGGTCAGATGTTACTTATTAAGATATTACTCCCTCCCCCCAGCTATTTTTTAATTAAAGGCTAGAGATCTAATGTGCTTATTTTCTCCACACATATGTAAAAAATCAAATAACTATTATATACTAGATTATTTGCTTCTCGCATCTTTTTAAAATACTGTGATTTACAAACTTTGATAGAAGATAGAACTACTTGACTGCAGCAGCTGTTTAATCACAGTGGAAAATATTTTAAAGTGACAACTTCAGTGGTGGTCTGTTCTGAACAACAAACAGAATAAAGTAGGCTGGAGGTAGAAGCGGCGCATTGGTAACAGCAAAATGATCAGAGGCACTAAATTCTAATGTTTAACTGCTTTTTAAGCAAATTCTGTCTCCTGTCCAGGGCCCTGCGACCAATATGCTGTGACCATAACTCCCTCTCCCCTCTCCATCCTGCCTCAGCCTGCTGGCTCCTTGCAGTGCTGGCTGTCTCTCAGGGTCTGTTTGCATGGTGCATAGCACAAGGGGAAGGTCCAGTTTCTTACGTCTTATAACAAAAATTCTTAAAGCCCAGTCCAAAAATTGATTCAATTGGCTTTGGGTCACATCCAGCAGACCAGATTTTCTTTGGCTACATTTGTAGGTCTTCACACCCCCAGTTGAGGCCAGATTTTTATAGGTGCTCAGTGTTTAACAGTCCACGGTGATGGTTGGAAGGTACTTCCAAAGCCCAGTGTCCTCAATCGGCAAAGAGAGAAAGTCTTCCAGAGACCACTCGGAGCACCTGAACTTAAGCTCTCATAGTTGTTCTGCTTCTTGAGCCGCTTTCCTGTCTTCACTGTCAATATGGCTGGGAAAATGGCATCCCTTGGGAGAAACTCTTCTCTGTGGAGATTCCCTTTGCTCCCAGTTTTGAGTCGTTGAGTGTAGGAAGCTGGTGAACCACATTTGTTATATAATGGGAGAAAATACCAGTTCTTAAGAGGAATGTGTGGTCTAGGTTAAGATAGCATTCGTATTTGTGTATCAAAATATCCTGAACTGAGAGCCTTCTCTCTGTATTCAGGATCTCCTCAGGGCTTCTACCACCATAGGTCAAAAGAGAATCAACTTTTTTTTTTACAGTTAACAGACCCATAATTTTCTTTTTCTTCCCTTCATGATTCTCTCCTCAAAACTGCTAGAAATTAATTGCTGCTGCTGCTGCTGAGTTCTTTGGTCTTACCCTGGGCTTACAGGGGGACTAATGGGACTCTATGTAGTATAATTGCAAGTTGAACAATAGGTTATTTGCTTGACCATGGTGGGCACTTGTCTTTCACTTCTGATGATATCATTTGGAGAGAAAGGAACTTTGCAATATAGCTGTGGAACAGTAATGCACACATGTATGTGGATGGGAAGTATTTATATAGCCATATATTATAGCCAAACCCTGCAAGGCGGAAAAAGGAATTAACAAAAATGAAACTGCTTTGTAAAGAACAAACCATGAACTAGATTTATAATTTATTTTTTTCCACTGGAAAAAAATAGAAGCAAGATGGGAAAAATAAGATTATTTCACATGGTTCTTGTTGTTATGCAGATTGCCTCTTTATATCCATACATTCAGTACATCTGGCTACCTTGTGGGTTTGCTCTTTGAGCTGGGAGGAAGAATGCACTGTGAGATTAAGGGCAAAATAAGGTGGAAGGACAGAAACAGAGAAATAGTTGTGGCGTGGAGACTAGCTGGACTAAGGAGGATTTCCCTCAAAAGCCTACAAATCTGTCTTCTCTTCCCTTAAACCTTCCCATCTTACTGCATTGAAAATTGCTCTCTCTCTTGAACAACGGTGTGAGTGGTCAGGCTGCTGGTGCTCTGTGAGCAGTGCCTGCTGGGCTGACCAGCTTCGCCTGCACTTGCTTCTGTGCCCTGGTTTTCCTGGGCCACGCTGCTGTCCCTTGTTTTTTTTCTTGAATCATAAACTCCTAGGGGCAAGGGCTCCGCTCTGTCTGTTTGTACTGCTGCTTGCACTGCGGACGACTTAGCTACTGTGATAAAGCAAATAATACCACCGCCCTTACTGTTTTGTTGCTAAGTAAGGGCAGAACCTGAGACCTCCCCTCACAGTTTCCCAAGTGAGAACGCGTTTGCCATTTCACAGTGTTAGATGCTTTGCTGTGGTTTGAGTGGATGGCTCTGGAAAAGCTCCCTGGGGAGTACAGGGCTATCACAGCAGGGCAGCCTGGTCCCTCCCACAGGGAGATGCCGCAGCGTTGTCTCGGTTGATCCGAGGAGAACACGGGATGTGCAGCCCTGAAGCACATGGAAACACAGTGTTAGAAGCAGACTCTCTTGATGAAAATCTTACTGCACCACTCATTCTTTTAATCGTGGATCATGATGAGACTTTCAGGGTCTCCATCACATTTATCGTCAACGTGAGGAACATTGGGGAAGGAAGATGCTCATTAAAGCACCTACGCATTTTACACAAGCACACACACACAGAGGAAAGCCCAGAAGTAATCACCCTGCATATCCATTTGCATCACAGAATTGATGGCCAGGCCCCTTTGAGTCAGGCTGCTTCCATATTGAAATTCTGCTTCTAATTTACTCTTTATTCTGTAAAATACAGAAAATGCTCAGAAATCTTGGGTGTTCCCTGCTGCGAGGTGTGAAGCTGCAGAGGGCCTGCCTGGCTTCAGTCTCAGAAATCAGTGTTGAGGCTTGCTACGTTAATCTCAATCCCTAGCAGAGAGCTGAGTGCTTTGGTCTGCAAAATGTTTACTGAGGGACAATTTTCAGAAGTGATGGCCTGCATTATAATTTGCAAAAAATTCCTCCTCAGAGGAACTTCCTGGATCAGATTCCTTTTACTGGAAAAATCTCCCCTTTGCAACTCAAATGAGCTATTCATAGCTGTACGAGAGAGGCTGAAATGGCTAACATTTTTGAGCAGCGTAAGCCGTATCTTTTATCTGTTGTTATGCTTCCAGCTCCCTGTGCACCACACGACTGAGACAATGCACCAAATAGGTCGCATGTGTAAACTAAATCCTTCAAAGATGTTAGCACCACTGTCACTTTCTCCACAACCTGTTCTTAACTCCTCTGAAGAAAACTACTATTTAATGCTATTTTAAGTCGGGTTTTTGAGTTCGTTTCCCGCTCTCCCCCCCTCAGAAACCAAATATATGAGCTTTAGTGAATACTTTTAGACACGGGAACACAGGGCTGTTTTTTAAATGGTTACAGTGGATGAAGACAAAGAAATCCAATGAGCTGTGACAGCCATATAACCAGTCTCTGATAGCTGATCCTTGCAGTATGTCTGTGGTTAGATATACAGCTCCCCAAGCGCTTCCCTGCGGGCTCTCCTGCCTGGTGCTTGTAATGCAGGCTGCACATTTTGGATGCTCAGCTGCAAGCTGAAAGGGACCTGGGAGGAGATATGTGTTTTGGACCTGAGCGTTTAAAGGTTGTCACGACACTTGTTCTTCTTCTTACTGAAGAGGGGACAACTGCATGCTTGCAAGCTGGTCCCCTCTGGAGTGCCGTTTGGCACACAGCTTTTTTTTCCGCTGTGTGGTTTCAAGGTGCACCCGTTAATTCAATATGACCCTTTTAAGAAGTCCAAACATTACATGCTACAAGAGGGAAACAAAGCACTTAGTGGTATGAATCATGTTTTAAGATAGAGCAGAGGTGGTGTTGTGTAGCCCTGAACAGTTCCATTTTCAGTGGAATGAGCCTGTCTTAGGGAAGGGTTTGGACCCATCATAGCTAATTTCTTTTTAAATTTCAGTGATTTTGTTTCTGTTTTGGGGGGTTTGGGGGTTTTTTTTGGCTGGCCTAGGAGCCTTATAACTCAGTTTACATGGCCAGATTGTTTGAATTATCTTGTCGGTTTAGAGTAATCTTAAAACAGTAGCATTGAACAGTTTTCCCATTGTATCAGGTTAAGTCTCTGCTCCTGAAGATTTGCCATCAGAGCTACCGCTCATCTGCTTCCTTGGTCTAAAGCATCTGCTGACAGAGTCCTGGAAGAGGACATAAGAACATGCTGTCCTGGGTTGTACTCTTTGTCTCCTAAGGACTGTTTTCTTTTATTTAGTCTTTACAGACTGAAATTGTACTCCTGTGACTCTTCCAGCAGGAGATCGGAGTGCCAGGTAGCTTGAGTTTGGGATCTGATTTTGGCCTGGGATTATAGAAGTTGCTCAGAGGGGTCTTTTATTTCCCCAGCTGATGAAGGAACAAACACACCGTTTTCTTTTTCATTAGCCTAGCACCCAATGGACAGTCTTGCCTTCCCAATAGCTTTGTTCATATAGGCTTGGCAAAACCAGTGTCAAGTGTATCTCGTTGCAACAAGTTTTCTACTGGGTAAATAAGTGCTCCTGAATCCACCCCAAAGCAGCCAAATGTGTGATGAGAGGGGCAGTGATCATGGAGATGTCTTCATGTGTTCTGCTCATGAATTTCAGCCGAGTCCTGCAAAACACTGTTGTTACTCAGGAATATATTTCATTGATATCTGTATTAGACACAGAGCTTGACAGGTGGTTAAAAACGTTGGAGGATGGAAATATGGCACCTCTCTAAATAGACAGTAAAGTGTTAGCTTTTCAAATGTGTAATGCTTAAGCACTGCACATTTCAGCACCTTTTGTCCAGTTGTTATCCTACCTTGAATTCTTGCTAGGGGAAATTACTAGGAAACTTATTAAATGTTGTTACTAGGAACCTATTGAAATGTTATTTCAGTAACAGTTGGCATCCTGAACTTTTTAATACAGTTTATGGTCAGGAATATTTTGGAGACTCTGGTGGTCCGGTTGGTATGATAGTTGTTGAATGCCTTCCGTTCTGTGCTGGCTCCTACCCATGAGGAGTCATTTAACCGTGGTGCTGGTGGCAAGGGGAAGCCATAGGATGGGAAAAGGGAAAGGGGAAGGAATAGCTAGGGGTGATAAGAAGGAAAAAATTTTCTCGGGTTTATTTGTGGAAGGATGGAGCACATATGAAAGGAGAAATAAATTCAGGAAAGCAAAGGTAGATCTGAGAATGCCATCCCCCATTATGCGGAGCTGGTTGATTTGTGTACATTAGTAACGCACTTTGAAGGGATATGTAAGTGCTGTTCAGGTGAAGCTGATGCTAACAACTGTTGGTTCTGGGCTTTTCTGCATTGTCTGCAACCCTCAAACCTACACATTGGTAGTCATAGCGTAGTTGAGGCCATGGGAATATCTTTGTGCTGTTTATACAACAATTTGGTATTATGTTTTCTGCTCATGCTTCCCTTCGCTCCCCACAACTTTGGCTGCTACAAAAACATTTTAATACTTACAAATAAGGAAAACTGTAGACAATATATGAAGAGTGGTCACATACTTGCAAAGGGTCCATATATTGTTGTAGTGAGGCAGGAAGAGAAACTTTTATAATTCATGAGTAGTGAAAGCTTTCTTTACTTCTGGGATAAATATTCCAACCCGTTAGGTATACTTTATATGTAACATTTACATCTTGCTGAGTGATTAGTTTAAACAGCTATTTTTATCCTGCGTTTCAGCCCACAACTCTCTAATGTTAATTAGTATTAGGAAGGAAGTATGTTTTCTTCACATGCCATAGCAAATGTGCTTTATATAATGATTACAGAACTTGTTTGATCTTTTGTTTTTACTGAACACAGTCTACAGCACTGACGGCAAACTGTTTGGTTTTAGTTTTCTTGTGCCCTGGGCTGTTTTCCACTGTGTGAAATTGCTTAACTCTTTTTTTTAGGTGTTTTTTCACAATCACTGAAACTGTTGGAGTAAGATAGAATTTCCCTGTAAAGTTTCTTTAAATTGCTGTCCTTCAGTGAACAGTTCAAATAACCCCTGCCTCTCCCCATTTTATACAAGTTTGAGGGCACGGTTAAAACTGATAATGTAAGAAGTTTGGACAGAGGGGTTCAAAGGTTAGTCACAAGCTGTTCGGGTATTGCACAGAGGATACGAAGAGTGCACTGGGGGTGGGGAAGCAAAAATATACAAGGCTTCAGTGAACAGTCATTGCCAAATATTTAGAAATCAATTATATAAAACATCCACAAATTGGGCAACTAGGAGAGCTTCTACTGTTGTTCCCACTCTACATTCATGATTGTAAATAATACAGAGACAGTTTTAGTTGATACAAATATACTGACAGAAATAAAGACATAATTATAGAATTCTTAAAAGTTATTTTCTTGTGGTATTACAAGCAGAGGAGAGCTGCTGATTCAAACCTTCTAGCTCTAGGAAGGAGAAAAGTATGAACCTGAATACAAATTTTAACTTCCTTCCTTTGGTACTTTGAAACTTAAGAGCTAACACTTTGCCCAAATACTACATGTCTATAGATTTTTAAAAGGTTTTCCTCCAAAAATTTCTAAGGACTACATAAAAAACATAGAAGAAACCACTTGTCATGCTAGACTCGTATCATAAAAATGAACTTGAGGTTTCTCTCAATTAATTTAGCATAGACCAAGTGTATTATTACAGTTGCTTTTTAGTTGTGAAGCTGTTCTTCAAAGTTGCTGACAGCTGTTAGTTCTGGTTTTCTTAGAACCAAGGAAAGTGGCATACTTCTTTGTACACAGTTACATCCCCGGATAAAAGCCCTGCAAGTAGGCGTGTGCTAGTCAGCATGGAGAAACGAGTGGCTTTAGGGCCGTCTGTGAAATCTTAGGGACTGGACTTGAACTACGTTGCAACTCGACTGTACATTGATGGACAGAGCTGATTTCTGCAAAAACCATGCACGTATTTTGCACTGTCAGTGGCTACGGTTGCAAATTCTAGTTGTTAATTACCAGATCTGTGGTGTTTGTTCGTTAATTAAACGTACCTCTGATATCCAGCATTCCTACTTGAAACACACTGAGGCTTAATTACGACTGCATGGCCTCCGTATCTGTAGGCACATGTGGATCGGCACTTGTTTAGTGCCAAGATTTCCAAAAGAAAATGAAGTGATTGTTTAGGGTGGAGAAGAAGGAAAGCAAAAAAAACCCCCCACAACTCCCAAAAACAAAAAACCCAAGGAAAAAGAAGGACAAGAGGCAAAGAACAGAAAGAGGAAGAGACAAATCCGGCCCTGTGAGGAGCATGTGTCCTCCTACCCTGACAGGGTGTGCTGTTTCTGGGATCAGATACATTCTTTCAGAAGAATTCAGAACACTCAGTCCGCCTCAAACTGTTTGTGTCACTCTCTGGGGCTCAGTGTTGTGTTTAACATGCTAGTAACACGGATCCATGGAAATACAGGTCGACCACCCTGTGGTAGCCAAACCGGAGCCTTTCCAAGGCTCCCTCCCTCGCAGCCCATCGTCTCCCTCTGCACAAGTGCACATGGCTGATGCCTTCACGGGGGCGAGGTCCCTCATTGCACCGCGTGCCCTGGTTTTTGTTTCGGTTGCTTCCTTCTGATTGTTTATGAAAGGGAAATGTTTGGGGAGAGAGGAAAGTGAGCCGCCTGCCCCGGCATATCAGGAGCTGGCGGAGCAGCTGAGTGACAGCCAGCGGGAAGCACTGAACCAAAGGCCCTTATAGCGGCTGAGCGCCGAGTCATCAATAATGCAGAATGAATTCTTGCTTCCCTCAGAGCTGAGAAAATAATACCCGGTTGGAATTGAGCGAGCGGTAGGGGACACAGCACCCTTGAGACTGTGGGTCTGGAGATCCCGAAGGGGAGAGTTTTGGAGAATTGAGTTTCTCCCTGCCGTACACCTGATTTCTTCTCCTGCCCACTGGAAAATTGAGAAGTCAATTGGCCTTTTATTGTTAGGGTTGAAATGACTTTTCTTCTTTTCTTTTCTTTTTTTCCAATTAATTTTTTATTGAATTTTGCGAAAAGTAGATTTACAACTGCCACTGCAAAGGAGGAAATAGAGAAATAAATATCAAGCATTCCGGCAGGGTGGCTGGGCGGCGGTGGGGAGGGCTGGCCGGAGCCTGCGCCCCTCGGGCCCGGCTCCAGCTCTGCTGCTGCGGTGGAGGGTGGCCTGGGCAGAGCCGGGTGTCCTTCCTCAGCAGTGGCCGGAGCTCGGTGGTGCTTAATTAAAGCAGCTCGTGAGGGCTGTGTGAGTATTTGTGTCGGTGTTTGCAGACGAAAATACCCAGCGCTGTGTGAATCTAGCATGGTTGTGGCCTTGGTCTTGCAGGCCATTTTCCACAGCTCTGTATGCATTTACTGCTTCTGTGCCTTCACCGCTGACCTGCTATAAAAATGCAGCTCTGTCAGTGTATGCCCAAGAAACAACGGCTCTACTGTGGTTAATCTGTGGTTTTGAAAAATTAGGCATTATATGTGTGTGAGATTTTACATTTAGTGTGGGTAGCTAGAGGAGCATGGGCCCATACGTGTATGTATATATACACTGGCAGGGGTGGTAACCCCTGGCTTCGGGCTGGCCATCAAATGCAGTCCTTTTCACCAGGTAGGAAGCCGAGGGGTTTGTTTTCATAAATGCCTTTATTTTATGGATAACAGTTCTGTTATTGCACGAACACATTTTGGGTTATGGTTTGCTAGTGAAAAATTTAGTTTGTTTTTTTCCATCTGAGGGTGGAAGTCCAAGCTAATGGAAGAAGGTGGTGTTGGTAGGGCTTTTTTTGGTTCCCTCCCCCCTCCCTGTCCACAACCATTTTAACTGGAGATAGTGTAAAAGCAAAGGGCACCCCTGACACTCGTATACAGCAGTTCCTATGTGAATAATGATTTGTGAAGCTAGCAGCCATTGCTCCAGCCGTCACGTAAACAAAAATACATGAATAATTATGGTGAAAGTGGATAAAATAGTGACACTGAGGATCCAGTTTGTTCATAAGCACGAATGTTTATGAATGCAGTTTTAGAGCAGGTGCCTGTAATAATTGGTATCAAGGCACAGTACTGGCTACCCTCTATCTGTAGCTGTTTTCCACACCAGGAAAAACTTATCATGGTACTGCTCAGAAAAAAGCAGCTCAGGTCACCTTGCATGGAAAATCATTGAATCTAGTAGTAAGCATTTCAGCTGATTTTAATAACTGTAATCCTGACTGTTAAGAGCTCTGCCATCTGTAACATTATGCAATGTATCTCTTATGTACAGGAGACATGACATTCTACATGAAAGTGGCAGTGACGTGACAGCATCTGATAGCTCTGCTCTCCAGTGTGGTGGCAATGTTATTCTGCAATAGTAAGGCCTTTATTTATTTTTAAGATATAAATTAATTTGCTTTGGCCGAAAACCCCTTATGTCATCGCTTCTGATACCATTATTTAATTTTCATTTTATTCTGTTTTTGAAATGGCCACAAGTGAGATGATAACGTTGTCTAGCTAAAGCCTTTAGATTATAAGAAGTTCCAGATATTTCTGAGATGATCTTCTGATACAACAATTTGACATGGATGAAAGTCTGACTTCCACTTTAACAAACTAGAATTGGAAAATATTTCTTACTTATCACATATCTCTATATCAAAGTAAAGATGACCGTGATTATTTACCAAAAATTGGAGGCATATGTCAGGGCAGATTACAGTCTCCTAAAAGTCTCTAATAGTCAATAAAAAAAGAAATTGGATTCACCTTAGCTTAGATGGTAGATTCTATTTGTTTGAGCTGTCATTCTGCCCTGTTTTGGCAGGCTGTGATTAGAAAATGATTATTCCATCTTTAATATTTAACTGTGTCCCTGAAACAATGTGAGCAGATTAGCAAGAATTTCTGGTTCATGTTGGTGTAGATGGTATGTTTTCACACATCATCTTTGCACTCAAGGACATTTTGCCAGCTTACATCCTTGCTGTTTCATGCATTACATTTGGCTTGCTGGGAGCTGGGGAGAAAGGGGAGGCTGGAGATTACATGGCCTCCAGCATTTTGTTTATGAGACCATCCTTCTAGCGATCAATGTCCATGTGGGGTGGAAGCAGATTTCCCCCTTGAGATGAGAATCAAGCAAACTTGCCAAATGCACAATCTTCCCTTTCAAACATTCTGCTGCTTCTGAAGCTGGGAGACAGGCGGGCTTTGCTTGACCAGGGAGGGAGGAGGTGATGGCAATAAACCCTGAACCTCAGCATGGGAGTAAGCCTGTACCTCCGCTGCAGTGCTGGCACAGCACAGCAATGCTTTCCCTTCCGTGACCACCGCTGTTCATACATCTCTCTCTCTGTCCTCATTGCAGGTTGCCAATGTTCTCATGTGTGAAGTGAACTAATACAAAATGTAGGTTACCCCACTAAAAACTCTGAGAACAGTCTTGTTTTCACTGCACTGAATGTGAATTGAAATCAGTCTAAATGTAGAGTAAAAACCTGAGGTTTCTTTTTAGGCAAACCTTTTCTTCTTTGCTTGCTTTCTCTTTTTAAATGGAGCTTGGGTCAGAATTTCATACTCCCTGCTAAAAACTTAGGAGCCATGTAAAACCATGATCTCTTAACATAGTTTTGAATGGCCTTGCTCAAACCCAGGTCATTAGAAGACACTTCCTACCTGCTTTTCTGCTCTCCTACTTGTAAGGGGAGGGCGCAGTTCCTGCAGCCTTTAGTAGGTAGTGCTGGCTGAGACTCGTATTTAGAAGCTGGTTGCAGGTAATTCAGAAGCGAGGCTTTCATGAGCCCTTCTTAAAAATTCCAGGATTTTCTGACAGTGGTTGCTGTTGATCTGTACTCCATTGTAGACACTACCACAGGAGATCTTTCACTTGTTGAATTAACTAGTCACTTACCAATCTTCAGGTGATTTCCCCACAGAAGAAAGGTTTTGCTTGCTGTGATGAATCTAACGTGCTTTAAATATTATGTGACATTCCCCACGTGAAGTGAGTACTACATCAGAATAGCTGTGTATGTTTTGCTGAAGCATGATTGAAGGTTAAGGTTTGAGACATGGAGCCATCCACTGGGTAAGGAGCCAGGGTGACTGTTGGAGTTTCTTAGGGCATGGTGTTTCTGGGCTGACAGCAAATAGTTGCCTTACTGGGTGTTTGGCAGGCAGATAGTCTCATGTTTTCTGGACAACAGCCTTGTAAGGCATTCGGATATTTTTGAAATGTGTTAACTAAGATATTCAGAAAATTGAGTGAAAATAATGTGTCTGCTCAAGAAATATTAAGACCACTTTGGAGGGCTTTATGAAGCTCCAGTCTTGCTGCTTTTGTTGTTGCTTGCATCAGAATTGTTCAGAAGGCAAAGAGCAAGAGCTGTAAATGATATGACAGTGGCTGTTGCTTCAAAGGATTTCAAAGAATGGTGCTTATGTAGTAATGACAATGTCGGGGCTTGGCCGTGCACCACTGAGGTCAATGGGCTTCTAGAGAAATCTGCATCACTTTATAGCAAAGCACTCTTTTCTTCCCTATTTATTTCCAAACAAGGGTTTTGTCGTGTCATACCAGGAGGTGCCTACTTGATGGCTTGGGGGGAGCGTGATAGTGGTTCTGCACTGGTCTGTTTTCTTCCTCTCTAGGTGGCACGTCACTGCTTTCTATATTATAATTTGGTGGGGCAATAGCAATGGTCTGCCGTCTCTCCCTTTGTTACCCAGTTATGGGTACCAGCTCCTCAGCACTATGGAAGTGGTATGAACATGCATAGCAGAAACCAGGCTGATAAGACCTTTCAGTGCACCATGTTCCCAAGGGCAAGGCAGTACCCTTGCTACCATCTTGTGTTTTGGTTCAGACACAACAGAGCGTAGCAGAGGGTTGCTGCACCCCTGCATGCTCCATGGAGAATATGTACGTTCTTCTTCTGTGGCTGCTTCCCCTAACCTCAAATACAAAGTTCTTTAGACAGAGAAATGCATGTTTTGATCTTTTGTAAATGGAAAAAAGACATATCAAGCTAAACCACTAAGTGCCCATGCACTGAAAGAGATTTCAGTATGAATAGAATGAAGCCCCTGTGGAATTCATTGCACAATATTGGGTCCTTTTGTTCACTTTGTTAAAAAGGGAGCCTTGCGTTATAGCTCCTTTCCTTCTGAGCGGATTTTAACTGTATGTGAAATACCATATCTGAGATGTAGAATTTATCTTAGTCTATCAGCTGTACATCTATGTACCGGCTGCTGCTTTGTAAGCTGCTTGTGAAAATTGTATGATGTGTTATCATACATAAGGAGGATACAAATATCTGTGTAGATTTCCCCTTTTCTGCTGTGGAAGTTGTACTATTATAGTCCCTCTGTTTAATAAAAAAAACCCAACAGCTGTAATGAAAGGAAAATAAACTTTAGTCAAGTGCTCTGTCTATTAATGCCTGTTCACTCTGACCAGCTCCAAAACAGAGACTATCACTGATATGCTGCATTATTCAAATGTTATTGGGGGGATATTTATTTTTACTTCAAAAAAAATATTAAAAATAAGGAAAGGAAAGAAAAATAACCCCTCTTCTGGACTGATGGAGAATTTATGGGTATATAAATGAAAAGATCAGCTAAACTTTGCAATGACGGAGATTTTATTTAACAAGCAGGATGGCTTTAAAATTTTCATACCACTATGCGGTATTTGCAGATATGCATACATGAAAGCAGAGATCAGAGTTATAGTGGCTTGTTTAGAAAGGCAGTTGGATATCAGAAGCTAATATTTAAAATTAGGACCTGAGTTAAGACTGTATTTTTGGTGTTTTATATTCTGGAATGCAATAGTTGTACATCAGGGTGAAACCTGAGAAACAGCGTGCAGAAGTAGGTTTCCCAGTGAAACAGTCTCTCTAAAACTTATACGTGTAATTTATTTGTGTAATGTGTTTCTCTTGCCAAAGGACCTAGTTTACGCATCTGTGGAATTGATCTCATTCTTAAATTACTAAAACACTCTGTATAATGGTGGACAGAACTTGTCTTTGGGTTGAGATGATCAGTACTTGGGTCTTAAGCTTACGTGCAAATCCATTCCTGGTTGTTAGTGCACCAGCGTGCGGAGTCTATGCGAGCTTATGGCAGGCCTAAGGGCCAGTTTTTCCAGTGTATGAGCTCTTTTTAAGTCCCTTACACTGGAACAAAGTAAAAGAGAGAATATGCTGCCTTGCCAGAAGAGGCAGTGCCGCAGTGACAGGAATTATTGACTCTGCTAGGAGGTTCAAATCCTTGCTCTGGGTAAGTCAGAGCAAGGGTTGGACTTGGGTTTCCCAAAGCAAGATGAGTGATGTAACCAGCAGTAACGGAGCCTCTGTCTGTCTGCAGAAAGCTTGCTCTGCACCTAACTGATCTTTGCCAAAATTTAATCAAAACCAATAATTAGTCTGAGCAGAACGCATTAATAAGATAAAATATTTTTTAATAATGTTGGTCCAGTATTTTACAAGCAACAGTAATCAATTTATAAAGCACTTCAAGACCCTCCTCCAGACAAGCTAAACAACACTATCATCCTAGGACTCCAGGTGTAGATGATGTGACCTCTGCCATCAGGCTCAGGACTCTTCTATGTGTCTGGGCAAGCACAGTGGGTTCAAGGAGTTTTTGTGAGGAACGGATGGTGTGAAAAGTGAGGAATGAGGTCAGGACTTGGCTTGTTACCACCTGCACAATATGTAATGAGAAGTCAAGCCAACGCTGTTGTCCTCACACAGCGGGAACCAGGGCAGGGCCTCTTGCCGTGGTGTTGCTTTTTCCACCTGTGTAACAGGGCTTGCAGCCCTGTCACAGTAGAAATTACACATTTCCCACTAGAGCAAACAGGAGGTGTACCTTCGGAAACACCGTGCTTTTAGTGACCAATGGAGCTGCGGCCTCTCTGCTGGCGAGCCTCCCCACTGCAGTTCGTGTCACGTCTCTGCGTGGTTTTAACATCCCTTTCTATGGGTGACTGTTTGTGGTGCACACTGAGTTCACATCTCCTTGTAGTGCATGCTTCAAATGTACAGTTAATATCCAGCAGATACGTGGGAAGGCAAGCAAGCTACCTTTCATCTCATGTTTGTAACACAGAAAACCTTCAATATTGAGAACAGATAGACTGGAAGGTAGGTTCACATCTCTCAGCAAGAGAGCTGTAACTTAAATCTAATACACCTGATCAAGGCTTTCTCTCTGCCTTGTAGGTATTTTAATACAAATGTGTCTTTCATTTGACTGATTGAAGGTCTCCAACCTGCAATAAATGAAACATCTGATCCCCTTGAATCCAAATCACTTTTTCTTTGATTTTCTTTTACTTCTATTTCTTCTTTCTTTGTTCTACGGCTAGAGTCGAATTTCCCTTTAGAAATTGAAAGAATGTGTGTGGGTTTTTCTGCTTCTCTTACAGTGAGCCTGTGCAAAGGTCGAGTGGCTAGTTGACTAGCATATTAAGACAGAATTCATTTCACAGACAGTCTGTAGTGATGTGCTTTACATATCATTATCACGCTGAATTGAGGGAAACTGATTATACAAATTAGTTACTGTACATTATTCTCCAAAGCCTTTTATTTGCATAACCAATAGATTTTATGCAAAGAATATCCTGAAAAAATGATACATGATCATGTATAGTTGAAAGAAAGTTGTTATTCTCTAGGTAGGAAAATAAGTAGGCATTATGCACAATTTGAGGTTAAATTATTGTGTATCGTAATATTGAGTGTATCAATTAGCTTATGCCAGATGTAGCCTTTAAAATATATTTCCTGTAAACATGATCGTGCCTGCAATCCTGAGTTCTGGGAGCTGCTGATTCCAATGTTCTCTATAATTATGTCTTTGTATGAATCAATCAGTTTAAATATAGAGCGACAGCCTGTTAAAGCCATGACCTCCGCTGGGTTTATTTTTTACTCGGGTAGTCATGTCTCTTTCCAGATGTCAGTGACATAATTTGTATGCTCAGCATTTCTTGTGCAGAGATTTTTGTAGGGGGAAAGATGAGGGGAGGAGGACCTTCAGAAGGAGATGGGCACTGGAAATATTAAGCTGTAGAATCATTGAAAGTGTTGCTTTTAATCTATAACTATAACCATGTTTGTAGTGAAGTGTTAACTCTCCTACACATGAACACACTTAGTCTTTGCATAGATATTGCGCTGGGTATTAAAATGTATGTCAGGCTGGAGAACAAAGAACACATGACATTATGGACTGAATTCATAGTTACAATAAAAGGAGCAATGAAAATTCAATAAGGGGACTGGAACCAACAGTGTCTTTGTACTTTTTATCTCTGCTAGAGTTTCCAGAGGAACTGTTAGTGATTAAGGGCCTCATCCTGCGCACGTTAGTGAGCCGTGCTCGCTGCCCTGCGAGCGGCACTGGGCGCTGAGAGCTCCCGCAGGCAGGACGCTGGGGCGGGAGCACGCAGCACCCGCGTTCCCCGCAGTTGGTAGCTGTTGGTGGGCTCAGGGGATTTGGCAGGATGTGACCCGACAAGGAAAGGAAAGCAGAGGAGAGCAGTCATGTAAAGTTCATTTTGCCTTTATAAAACTTGCTAGGGATTGGAAACATACAGCAACATCCAGTTGGCAGTGGAGATGAAACACTGATGTGTGCTGTGTATGAAAACTGGGCTTTACGGTTAGTAGGTCTCCAGTGTAAAAGTTCTAAAAATAAATCCTTAAAACTGTTGCAACCTTTTCCACCATTTCATTTCCCTTACATTTCTGTGTTTGCAGTAAACACATCTTTGATGCTAAAACTGAAACTGTTTTATGTGATACGATTTTTTTAACGGAGACACACACCTTACTTTAACATCAATGGAATAGGATTGTGTTAAATAAACCGATACTTTGCTCTGACAAGATGTTTGGATGTGAGTCTGGTGCATTTCAGAAATGTTTCTTTTTCAGTGAAAGTCAAGGTTTATTTTATTAATTGCAAAATTCTAATTTTGAAGAATAATGATATGGAGCACTCCACGTTGTATAAGGTATTTCTCTACATTTTAATTAAAGGAATTATTTGATTTCAGTATAACCTGTTTTAATTGCATTCTTTGTGCACCTATAAACTTTAATAGTCATAGACACTGATATTATTTTGGGAGTTTGTGAGATTATTTGTCTAATGTAGTTTCAAGGGAGCAACATTTTTATTTCTTTTAAACTTTCTAAATAACGATCGAACTTTCAGCCTTTCCCTTGTATTTTTTCCTTGGATTAGTTTCAAGTTGGAGTGAAAGCCAGCAATTGTGAGGTAGCGTGGATGTGACATTTTCTCATGTACCCCGCATATTATTTGCAGTGAGATTAGTATCAGAAGGACTGACTTAGATCAGTTGTCTTTGCTTATGCACGCCCTATGTTTCTCAGATTTTTTTTTTTGGGGGGGTGGTGTGGTGTTGGTGGTGGTAATATTTAGTTTCCCTGTCCAAGCATATGAAGTCAGCTTTAGCTGGGTGTTTGTGTCACAAAACTTGCCAGGTAGAGTGTAGGTGGAGGATAAAATGAAAGCAAAGAAGGTAATGTAAAAAAATTAGAGACATTGGAATGGGTACAAAGGAGGACTCATGTTCTTTGAAATTACAATCCTGAAATTAACAGCAACGAGCCAATAGAGCAGCGTGGATCTGTGTGGATAGAAGAGGCTGCTTAAACTCAAGATCTAAATGATTTAAGCATCTTAGCATATGGATTATAGTTGTCCTCAGCTAGGGGCAAATCTTGTCTCCAGTGACATATGCACCCATTTAAAATCAATGAGAGCTGGAGATGTGAGAGACCAGGTTTTGTGCTTTAGCTTTTGTCGTGTGTGACTGTTAGCAGAAAGTTGCCCTGAAATCCATCTGGGTAAGTTAAACTTGTCACCCTTGTGACAAGAATACTCACAAAAGTACCAATAATAGTATTAGCTCTCACAAAATATTTACAGAATCTGGCTTTTGACTAGTAATATTTTTCAGATGTCGCTTTGCTTTTAGCAGTATAAGAAAAATTACATTTTTACCGTGGATAGTGGATTTATTTTGAAATTAAGTAAATGGCAGAAATGCAGCTCTCATCCTCACCTGAACGAATCCTCTTTTAAGTTCAAAGTGTTCAGGTACATAACTCTAAGTTCTCTCTTCCTGATGCACAGTGGGCTACCTAGCTTTTTTTAAAATTCGTGGTAGGGTCTCAGAGCAGGGCTGGCAACCTCAACTAAAGTAACTGCTGCTTTTATTTCCCCATGACTTTGGTTCTGTTTTAAGGTCTCAAAAGACCACACAAACCAGCTGAGCAGCGCAGGAAGAGAGATGAAAGACGAAGATGGTAATTTTCAAAAAGAAATTGTGTTGCAACCGATGAGTTCTTTATGACTTCTACTTGAAAGCATAGATCAGGCAAGGTTCAATTAAAATCGCATCTAAATTGAACTAAATGAGCTTTTCCTCATTTAGAGTTTCCATATGAAAGTTTTGCACACCTCTGAATAGCAATGGCAAGTTCTCAGGAAGCTGAAACCATGAAAGCTTTGAAGAGGACAGTGATTTTAAAGCCCACTCCCATCTCCCGCCCCGCAATTTTGTAATGTTGAAGGCTACCTCTTTCATGAAATATAAATACAAACAATATTTAAATAATGATCATGTGTTCTCCAAACGTTGTCTTAGTTGTTAATGTTGTCTTAGTGTTTTAAAGTGAATGGTGGTTTTGGTTGGCTTTTCAAAAACTTGCCAAAAAAACCCCTAGGTCTCGAGCATGATTGCAGGTAGATTTAAAAGGTTAATTCAGAAGGAATTCATGAACTCCTTTCTCTGGAAGTGGAGTGGCAGAGGCTGGACTTTGCATTCAGTAAACTGTCAGGTTGTACGACAAGTTTCCATTAGCTTGACTTGGCTGACGTTTACCTGAATTAGAAGGTAGTGAATTGGCAACATTTTTTTTGGTGGAAATGTCATACTCTACCAAGACTGACTTTTATTAGAGGGGTAAGCAAAAAAGGCCTTGAAGAATCATCACTAAATCTTCAGTATGAAATGCATAGAGTCTGAGAAAATGCTTGCAGTTTCTACTGAAATGTGTAACTTCAGACAATCAATAAATTTTTGTTTTATAGAGGAATAATCACCTGTAAACAAAGACACCCCCTTGCAAGGCTTCTGAAGCTATTGCCCACCAACAGGAGCACATTGGCTTCTTTCATAGTTCTTGCAGATCCCGTTTACATAAAAACCCAGCTGCCAAGCACTCAGCTAAAAGCTGCCGGTGTAATGTGAAGGCATTTTTTAAGCCGGAGCCACTTTATAAAGAAAAAATGCTTGCTTGACATAGACCAAAAATGACAGTGTAAGTGGATCACCTGCCTGAAAGGATCTCAAGCAGTATGGCTGTCGAACCCTCATGTCATCCTCTCCTGACCCCTCAAGAATTCCTTTGATCTCCCATGAAAACATCAGCCTCCAGGACTGTCATCGCCCCGCAGATGTCCGCCCCGCAGGAGGCGGTGGCCTGCCCAGGTAGAGGTGCTGCGGCTGTGGCCATCCCCGGTCTGCTCCAAAAGCTGCTGCTCTGTAAGACCTGAAACATTTGGTGGAACAGCTGCAAGTGCGTGAATGATGGGTTTAATATTTAAAAACTTAAAAAAGGAGGAGAAGCTGCAGCATTTTCATATGCAATCTCTTTCCTCTTGTTGTAATGCTGCCCATCAAATTAATGAATTTGGCATTGCTTTTGCTTATTTTTGAACATCACAATTTCACCAGGCAATGGATCGCTTCTGTACCTTGCTGCAAAGACTTTGCATCTGGAGAGCAAGGTTCCTGTTCTGGTCTTCAATCTTTATGCAAGTGAGCATGCTGACTCACAAAGCAAAAGCTGAAACACTTGCAAAGGTTTTATATATAATCCTTGGTTATGAGAGTTCTTCACCTTCTCATTTTCCAGACTGGCTGGCCTTATAACACTTAGTAGTGCTAGGTTATTACAACTCTGAGGAGTTTCACCGATTTTGCAGGGACTGTAGTAGTTTGCACTGTGGATGAGGTTTCAAAGCATAAAGAAAGCACTGGTGAATCTGTTTTACTTCATGTAGCAATGGACTAGGAAAGCCTGAAAAGCAGTATCCTGGCTGAGCAGGTGGCAGCTTCCAAATGAAGGGTGAAAAATTCTTAGGACACCCTAATTTGATCACTTGTCATGACCTGGCTCCCAGATGCCACCGAGCATCAACAGCATTTGGGTGCCTGGGTCCTCTAGGGCCCTTTGGAAATCTCATCCCTTACAGGAGGGTTGGGATCCATATGGTAAAATCAAAGTCCAGCCAGATGTAGCAGGAATTTGTATGCTACTACCCAACTCCTTGTATCAATAAAGAGATGTTTTTGTAAAATATGAACAAACTACAATTTCAGTGGAATGTAATCATTTTCAGCTCGATTGTGGCGATGGCACACAGCCCAGAGCCTCGCAGCCGCCTCGCAGGTAACACGCCTTGGGGAGCACAGCCTGCAGCCAGGCCTCCACCGCTGCCGGGTGTGGAAGCAAATGAGCCTGGACCCCAGGTCGTCCTCACCCCTCTTTGGACTGAATTGGGCCTCTTGATAAAAAAGGAGAGGAGTGCATCTCTGCCCAGTTGAGTTAAGTTGCATAAGATCCACTTTTAAAATTCCGCCCCCCCCACCTAGTCTGAAGAGGTTTTTTTAAAAAAAAAAACCAAAAAACAGTAAAATCAGATTTTAAAAGCTTTTGAATTTTGCTTTTGACCTTTCTCATTTTGTATTTGTTTTCTTCACTGCAAATACCTAATTTATTTTGGGCAGTTAGGAAAGGAAGCAAATTCAAACCTCTTCCTTCTGTGACTATATTAAAAGGTGACGTCTCAACATCATCACAAATCTGCTGATTCAATAAAGGAAATTTAATTGATGCTTTCCAAAAGTGCCATTTGCATGAAAATAACACTTCTCATCAAACCAACCAACCCACAATATTTTGATGTTTTTCAAATAGCTATGCTGACTCGTTCTGTCACAAGCAACAGGAAAGATACTTGAGAATCACCCCGGTCTGGTCCTTTCTTACAGTTCCGCTTGCCACTCAGCGCAGCCTTAGAAATTAGCCAGTGGCATGCAATGTATCACACCGGAGTGATGCATTTCTTCAGTAAATGAACTGAAAATAAAGCGGGAGTGCAGTATTTCTCTCAGTTGTAATATGTTGATGAACCTGTCAGAGCAAAGACAAACGGCTCTGACTGCTCTGCCTGTTGGAGCACAGCAGCCAGGATTGTAACTGAGACGTCACAGGACAGGTGCTTTGAAAATTACAGAATTTACGTAGAGGATCATGCAGCTTTCCTATATGATCAAGAGGTTGATCCTTGCAGATTTCGGCACCCTACATCCCCATTTGCTCCTTGATCGTATGTCTTTTATGTTAATAAATAATCCTGTACACTTGAAATGGCTTTTCACATAAGTAATTCATTTCTGTGCAGTCTCAGCCTGTGACCCAGCAGAATTCTATTTTAAACCTTTTAAAGGTTATTTTATTCAGAAGTGAATGTCACCCTATTACACATAATCACTGCTAATCATTGAGGTGATTCGCAGGTAGGAGGGATGCAGAATCAGCTCCCAAGTATGCTCTCAAAAATCTGTAATTTAGTTAACAAAAAGCACCACAACTATAAGCAAGAATGGTGGTTCAGCAGATTCTAGGAGCTGCGTTGCTTCTGCCTTTGTTCTTTGATTATTTTTTTTTCATGTGTTACAGATTTTAAATATATCAAGGAAAATGTACAAATTTCACACTACACAGAATATTTAAAATCATATTAGAACTGGGCCTTAACTGTTACCTGGAGGTCTGTAAATCTGCAGTAGTTTACTGCTGCTAATGCTGTAATTACATTTCAGCGTTGACTCACACTCAGGCTTGTTTGTGTTTGTGTTCAGCAGTACAGTTTATTTGAAAAGTGCATAAAATATAAATATGCAGACTTCAAAGATGCTGTAGTAGAGATAAATTGCCAAATGTTCTGTGATTTTCTCAATAGTTTTATGATGACATAAGCCAGTGTTTCATCAAAGAATTTTTTTCTTCAAGAAGGATTGCACCAACTAGGTATAAATTATAAATCATATTCTGTTTTACATGTGAAATGGGAGCTCTGAAGTGTATCACACTTGAGCAGGTGGAGGCTGGGTGTTTTCATGTTTTTCTGAGCCTATGTTTTATTTGTGATGTCATTTTCTATATATTCTATCCTTAAATTCCTTTGCATAGGGGCAAGAAACTATTGTCAAGACAATTACTGACAAGTGTTACTGGCAGCAGGGGGCAATGACAAAATCATCAGTAACGCACACACGCACGCGCGCACACACACAAAAAAAGCTGGAGTGGCATTTGTAACACAGCAATGAGCTAATTGAGCAGCTGTTTAGGTTTCATGACATCAGAGATTTTATTTAACAAAATGAGTGATCGAAACCAGTGAATTACAAAATGCTAAGTATGTATTTGTTCGGGTAGCCAAAGCTGTTTCTGGCTTTATTCATTCTAGAAGCATGGCTGAGTTTTGGTACAATTTAGAGAATTGGAAGGAAACACCTTAGAAGGAAGCTGCCTAAATTACAGCCTGTTCATTCATTATTGTTAATAAGCACTATTTTATTGTGTTTACAAATTGCAAATTGAGCTGAGATTTCTCGTTCCTTTGATAGCACCTTGCTACAAGGTAATAACATATTAAAATCGTATGGCATTTGAATCAAATCGTTTCCTTGCTCCATTTGCTTGCAAACTGCTTTTAAGAATGAGGGGGAAAGGCAGCCGAGGGAAATGGCTAGTTTTGCAGGGCAGAGATGAGAAAACACAGCCTCTGTGTGTGTTACACAGGCAGAGATGAAAGCAAAAGAACCAAGAAGCACTTTTTAGCCAAGAAAATAACTGGCGTGGGCTCCGTAGACTTAGATTAAACCAGCTGTAACACAGGAATTTCCGTCATTGTTATTGACCAGGCTTTGAACACTTTTATCAGCTGCATGTGTTAATAGCTTGTTAATGATTGATGCTGAAGTCTTTTATGACACCAAATGAAAGTGAGAAATAAGTGCGGGATTTCGAGGTGACTATTGCAGTCACACTCTTTCAGTAGCACTCTTTGCAGAATTTCAGCTATGTTTTAAAACATTTATGCCTGCCAAGATTAGATAGGTTACACTGCAACTCAAGATAATACAGAACTACCCTGACTGTGCTGTTCGCTTAGCCCTACATTGAACAGTAAAAATACAGCAACCCTCAGAATGAAAAGCTAAATTTTAGAAAGTGATGCCGCTCTGCCAGAGTGTATAAAGGAGGGTAAAATGTATAGATGACTTGGTATGTGAGGCAAATAAATACCAGATTTGCAGAATACTGTCTAAAGAGAGCCTCGTTAAAATTGCTCAAGTATTTCAATTTAGGGATTTCTTACATCCTTCATTTCACTTAGTTCAGCATATGCTTAAGCTCCAGAAAAGTCAGTACGACACATTAGCACAATGCATTTCTTGTCTCCATCGGCTACGTATTCTGGAGCTTAAGATGGCGATCTCCATATTAGCTTAGATAAGCCTTTCTGCTGATTGCAGGCGATTCTGTGTGGTTATTTACTTCACATGTAACTACATTCCTTCTCTTTTTTTGCCAAGTAAACTAAGAATCAACAGAAATCTGGAAACACTGCGTACTTGGTATCTCTTCAGGAAAGCACAGGAAATGTGTAGGTGTCTGTAAGTTTTAATATGCATTTATTTTTCTCTGTTCACCTTATTCCTTTTTACCATCACTGCTTGCCTGTCGTAAATCCAATTAGTGAGGAGCTTTCTACATTGCAATAAACTGCTCTTCAGGAAGAAAATTTGCTTTGAGAGAAAAGCCTTTTTCCTGCAACACTATTGTAATTTTCTGGTTTTTCACTGCCTCACAAAGCATTTAAATGAAAGCAAAATAAGCTCTACCACTGCATTTACTGCACTGCTCCCTCTTCCTGCAAAATGCTTTTTCCATCTTCAAACAATTTTGCTTTAGAAAAAATTTCTTACAAGGATGAAACAAAGATATATAATAAAAACCAAAAGAGATGCATAGATCCAGCCAGAATAAGAGAAAACCTAACTGCTGGTGTGGTTGTGTAAGATGGGAAAGATCCAGGTTGAAGTCCCTCGTCTGAATCAAGGACTTAAATCCAGATTTGTCGTACTTTGAACAATTGTTCTAACTGCTACAACAGTGCTGTGCTTTCTGGGTTTGAAAAAAGAAATTCAGTTGAATACCTGACAAAACTGTCCTGCAGAAGGGATTGTCAAAACTGCTATGTTATTGTAAAAGTTTTATTTCCTGCAAATAGATATTTTCTGAAAAATATTACAGATTATTTTGTTCAGCTCTTTCTTTTCCTGTCCTTTCCTTTAACCAAGTGAATTTTGACTCATAACACACTATAGGCTCAAGTACTCGTGTTGGTTTCTCCAGTCTGTGTTAACTCTCCATGTTCCACATGTTACAGAGTTTAAATAGCATCAGAGAATATTGTGTACATTTCAAGATAACTCTGGAATAGACTAGCCCTTGATTTTAGCTGTCATACTGGACTTGGGTTAATTTTTTCTGTAGTATTGTGGTAATGAGTAATTCTAGGAATTGGGAACCCTGCCGTATATGTAAATGACACTGGTGAATTGTCTCTGGTCACTGTGTCCCTTAGTCTCATTATTTATTCATGCTTTTTTTTCTCCTCAGAAATAACAAATTAAACCTTAGGAGACTTGGAGGTTCAAAGGGTTGGTCATTAGTCTTTACTAAGTCCAGTTCTGTAGAGATTAGAACAGGAAACACCATTAAATTTAACTGTTTCAGCATTTCACTGAGCCTAAATTCAGACAGTGCTATCACTTTCCTCAAAGGATATACAAAAGCCTATTGTGTTATAAAGAAACTGATTTTTTTTCATATCTGTGCATTGTAAGCAGTTCATTCTGGTTTCAGAGACATTAGTGGGTTTTAAGTATTCCTTTGTGTAGAATAAAAACCGGCAGAAAACCTTGATGAGTTTTCTGACTGCATCCACTGCCCGTATGTACTTTCCTGACTGGTTCATTGCAGACTGGAGTTCTTACAAATGAGACCAAGGCTGCAGGGGAGTGATATCTATTAGCAAATTAAGAAATGGTGGCTTTCAATATGTAGTAGTCATCATGAAAATGCCAGCTCTCACGATAATGTAGCATCAGAGAATGATGGCTTCTTTTTTAAAGGAGATTTCTGTAAGTAGCTGTTAACAAATGCTGACTGTATAATAGGAACCACTGTAGAACATGGACAAATACAAAAGAGGGAGAAGTGGCCAAGAACTTGCAGTTTGTTTTCAAAACTGTATCCTTTTTGCCTGGTCTTTAAAAAAACCTATTAGCAACAGTGATGCTTGAGCGATGCTTACAGAGGGCAACTGCAGCCCAGTAAAGCCTATGTGCCGGGCTGCCTGGGCAGATGTCTGGAAGGGCCACGTTGCAGAAGGGGTGCCTGCCCTGGTGTCACCCCCCACATCCCATCGCATAAAGCAGCATGGGCAGATCAATGTCTGCAGGTATTAATAAATTACTGCAGAAATTACTGCATCATCTCTTGCCTGTCATTCTGCAGTTAAAGCCCCAGGACATGAAAAAGGTGGGTCACCATTTGGGGTAAGAGCAGAAACATAAGCAATCACTGTGGGTGATGCTGTGCAAGTTCTGTTGAAAAACTGGGACTTCTGAATTGCCACAACATCTTTGACATCTTTGTGTTTCATTATAACTTACTAAAATTAATAAAATTTATGTTTCATATGGTGATTTCAGGGTGCCCACAAATTCTCTTTGCTTACCATCAGTAGAAAAACACTTGTGGGAGATTCTTATCCTTATTTTACGGAAGAAAAATAAAATGTATAGGACTCAAATCCTTCCTGAACTTGAGTCTCAGGAAGAGCTGTCAGCTGCATGCAAGGGAATTAGAAATTTGTCTAGTGTTGCAGGAACTGAAAACACACTGAAGTCTGTGCCACATGGTGGTGAGGACACATGGAGAAAGCCTGACACCAGCCAAGCCCAGCGATGACTCCTTGCAGAGGATTGCTGCTCTTTCTGGTTTGATGTTACCTGGAAAATCAAACTCCAGGAAACCGTGTGTCTGCGTTTGTGAATCTATAGCAATGGTCCACCTGCCTGGCCAAAAAGCAGAAATGGCGACACATCGGGAATTCCCGGAGGGTGGAGAAAGGGCACCTTCACCTTTGCTAATGCTGAGCAGCAAGGTGTGCTCCTGCCCGGTGAGCAGGATCTGCTCTGGCCCCAGGGTAACACAGAGATTATTTGACTGTCACCAACACAGTTTGTCAAGGAGATGCACGGTGGGAGTGACAAATGCTCCCAAGGAGTATTGCAGTGAGTCAGCAGGTGCTGGTATGATAAAACAGTCCAAAATACCCATTAGACAATACTGTAGCAAAGGTGGATTAATTTTTCTTATAAATTTATGATAAGCAGAGAAAAAGTCTGCAGCCATCAGAGAAAGAATTTGTTACAAATTATTTTTAACTACTAACAAAAACTTATGGGTTAATTAGGCCATTAAACTGGTTTCATTTTAAGAACGTGTGAATTCACTGGGACTGAGTCTGTTTTTGCTGAGTTTAACGGGAGGAAACTGATAGGGGAGCTTTGAAACAAAGATAGAAGGTGTCACTGATGAGCCAACCAAATCTCCTTAAAAGCAGAGACAGGTTTTTTCTCTAGTAGTTAATCTTAACGCTTCAAAAATAATTTGATGAATTGAAACTTTTTTTTTAATTCTAGTTACTGTTTTATTTATTTTGAGTAAGAAATTCTCAGGATGCAAAAAAGTTTAAAATGTGTTGAAATGATAACACTGAAATATTTTTCTGACTTCAACAAAAGAGCTATTTAAAAAATAAACTCTACAGATATTGCTGTGTCTAAAGCTGAAAAATCTCTTCTTTTTTTGTTGCAGAGCATGACCATTATTAAGTATCTCTTGTTTTACTCCTATGTTTAAAAAAAAAAAGTAACGGGGAAAAAATGTATTTGTATTCCAAAAAGGATACAAAGTAAAAGTAAAAGAGAACGTGGCCATGCACTCAGCGGTAAAAAAATATTGCCTCACTGATAGGGTTACTTGTGAAAATGGTCCCTGAATGTTTTCATGATTGTGAGACACTTTTTTTTTCCTTCCTTTTTTTTTTTTTTTTTTCCACCGTAGTCATGCAAGCTGTGTGTTGCTGAGCTCCTGCTGAGCAGCAGTGGAGGAATTACTGGAGCTCCATTCACAGTTTCAAAACTGTTTTGCATTAATGGACAGCCTGAACTGGATTTGGGTTAGGTTTCACTCTGAGCTGTAACTCTCTCTCCACCCCCTAAAATAATAATAATAATTACAAAAGTATGAGATAGGACTAGCGTCTCCACCTCCTGTTCATAACCAAGCAAACCAAATATTATTACATACGTTATTGAAGGGGTGAGGAAAGTTAGAGGTCATGAACTGCGCCGTATGAATAGCTGGAGGTCAGATCAATCACAGCCATCTATTTCATGGCTGAGGCTTCAGCCTGTAGAGACTGGTTTAGTTATACTGCCTTCTACCAGCTGATCGCAAATTATAATTTAAACCACAAATTAAATTAAAGAGCTAAAAAATATATAAACTAAAGAATTCTTCAATGTTTAGTAGACAAGTAACTAAACCATTATTTTTTTTCCTTTAATTAATGTATGGGGAAGAGTGGAGGGAAGAGAAGCTACAGATATGAGGGTAGGTGTAGTACTTGGGAAATGAGGTAGAATTCAGGGCAAAATAATACCTGTTCTGTGTCTTAGTACTAATTGTATGATGAGAAGCTAGTTGAGAAAGAGGGGAGTTGTCTGACGTGAGAAATAAGACCTTTTTTGGAACGCTCTCTGAATCTCAATGGCTAGCAAAGGATCTCGGATTAGACACCCAAAAATTAATGCACGTGATACCACTGCATCTTCTGAATCTATCTCCAGGCTCAGGTAGACACTTTTAATTGCAGTTTTGGAGTTAGATCAAAATACTGGTGAACAGCGAATGCAGAATTTTGCTAATGGACTGGGAAAGGGAAGGGGGGGAAGGTGAGGTTTAGGGCAAACCAAGCTGATTTTGTTTGCATCAGACCCCTTTGAAGTGGCAGCAGTTTGTAGTTGCTTTGTGTTTTGCATTGGTGCCTTTTCATATCTGAAGATTCAAACAATAGCTCCTGGTTATTATCCCACATATTATTGATTAAAAGCTTTGCCCAAAGACCTTCCATCTCACTTTCCAGCTTAGTGTGATTTACTTTTCTTTTTACTCCCTGTAACATATGATTAATGCTGAGCTAGAGAGTCCCAGCGAGATGAAGCGGAGTGTCAGGTAAGATTTGTCTGCTCGGAAGTATAGATTATTTTATGTTTCTCGAACTTTGTGGGCCCAGGGAACACAGATCTTGATTGTTAAATCCATCCACACTTTCCCTAGGGCTATAATATGCCAAAAACATTAAATAGCCCACTTAATACATAACCTCATTCTGTATGCTTGACTATTTTGTTTTTAATTTTTCTTCCCTTTCCAGGCTGCTCAAATGAAATGGGATCAAAGAAAAAAAATTATCCTCACTGGATTTTGTTAAAATATTAATAGGTTAGGGTTGACTGGCTAAATTGAATATCTATGCTGATCTTGCTTGCATGTTTAACTTGTGCTTAGGAAAATATGTTTCCTAGGTGATAACCTTTTATGTACCAGCCTGACTTCATTGAAATGCATAGAGATAAAAATATGTCACACTCCATGGCCATGCTATTCTTGTGTGGCAGTGTGATTATTCAGATGATAATTGACCCCCACCTGTAGACAGCTCAAATTCTGTAGTCAATCATTCCATTTGATGTTAAAATATGTGAAAGTACAATTATATAATTTACATTACAAATCATCCTGAATGCCAGGCATCTCAGAACCACTGACAAACGAAAGGGAAAAAAGTCAATAAATGAAGTGAATTACACTAGGCAAAGAATTCAACTTTTCTTATTTGCTCCTGCACAACAGCTTTTATGCAGGCGTTGTTGATGGAGCTCAAACAGATATTGCTTAGTACTGAACTTGACTGCCTTTCAGCCCCTTCCTAACTTTGGTGATACTTTCTGGATAAGAATACCTTCTTTCACTGTGGAGATGAGAGTCCTTACCAGCAGATAAAGGTAGAAACGCATCCATGTCAGCACAGTTTTACGCAACAAAGACTGTGGGCCAGTGAGTTGTGCTCCAAATACTCCAACTTTTAAGCTCCTCTTTCTGTAGACTTTGCTGTGTATTTTAAAGCTATACAGAGCAGTTGAAGAGCATAATGGTACGGTCTCTGTTTGTCATGCACCTGACTAAGGTCTGTTGCAAACTCTGTTGTCAGTGCTCAAATAATGTGGGCAAAACAATCCAAATCAGCTCGTACCATTCCTGCATAGTAAATTTATGCAGTGGTGGGCTTAAATCGTGTCTCTGGATCCATCCCAGTGTCTGTCTGAATGTTGGACACCAAGAATCTAAACTTCACGTGAATTCTTATGGTAGATGAAGATTTTTTTTAACTACATTTTCTCCTCACATTGCTTTGGATTCTTCAACCCCTTTACAGCAATCCCCATCACATGACTGCAGATAGTGTCTCAGACACAGACTATTCCTGAAATTTCAAGGCTAAGCATTGTAATCCTCTATTTATCTATGATTACTCAAAAAAAGAGCCTCCTTCTTGAGCAGATTATTCCACAGGTCTGTATTGGAGCATTCCAGTCTGCTGAGCAAGACAGACCCAGCTTGGGAATGTGTAACCAACCTTGTAGCAAGAGGAAGCTCAGTGTTGAATCAGTACCAACCAGTGAGCCAAAGAACCAACACAAAACATTGCTGCTGGTAAAACAGAACTCACTGCTTCTCTCCTGGGTCTCCTCATGTCATTTTAGACGCTTACTCCTTAGCTTCATAGTGAAGAGCCATAGAAAATAGCAAGTGATAAATTTTTCTGTTAAGGTTTAAACATGGCATTATTTTGCCTTACTATACTAAAGACTTTGTCAACCATAGGTTCTCCCTTTTGATGCTGCCAATGACCATTTGGTCACAACTTCTTCACTGAGAACATTTAGGTTCAGACAATTTTTGGGAACAGCAGTGTCTATGTGGAGAATTCATCAGCCAAGCAACCACTGATTAATAATTAGTGATTCCTGCTGGTATGTGATCTCATTAAATAATCATAAATCATAAACAAGTTGTTGGCTTATTTACAGTCTATCTGCAATAACAAAAATAAGCAGAATTCCTCATCTAGATCTACAATGAATAGTTTAAGCAGCTATACATTGAAATTAATTCAAGCCTCTATTTCTTAGTAAGGAAGCAGCCCAAATATACTTTTTAATCCTGGCCTTCATACTTTAAAATTGCTAATTAGAGTATTTTCCTTAGTCCTAATGGTCCTTGCAAAATCATGTAAAATGTCTTCATGATGTGTACTCTTCTACAAAAATGTGCAGAACTTTTCTTCAGCTGTTTTTCCTTTTATAAAGGTGAGACCTTTCATAGAACAAAGTCCAAATGATGTAAAATTGATAAAAGTATCAGATTCCCAAGTACGAATATTCTAAGAAATGTTCATCATAAAGCAATTGTGAAACTTGGTGTGCTCAAATGCTTCATTTTACAAGACAAAACAGAAGTTATGAAATTGTTTCAAACAGCCTGAACATCCCTGATAGATGAATGGAAAGGTCTTACTCAAAAGGCTCAGCTTTACCATGCGGTCTCATTTCTCTGCTCCCAATGCAAAAGACAGGTATCTTTCCTGGCAGATCTCCTGCGAAACTTCAGCTCTTCTCATCACTCTTAATTTGGGAGTCCAAGCAGGAGTGTCCTCAGCTAATATTTTGTCCCCCTCAGCTGCTGTGAGCAGGGAGAAATTCCCAGTGTTGCTCAATGTAGAGCAAGGCTGAACCCAGTCAGGGTAACTTCCAGACAGGGAGGTACCTACTTCTCAATATTATTTTATTTTTTCCATTTTCTTCCCCCGCCCCAGCTGTTTTCCCTAGCTCATTTTTAAAATGAACTACTACCAGGAGCTGTATTGAGGCCTGCCACGAGTGGCTGCAATTCTTCTGACCTCAGCAAAATTCCTCAATCGTTATCCCAGGTGTGAATTTGGCCCGTTGTCTTTAATTAAAGCTCCAGTCTGCTCTCAGTAAATTTCACACCCTGTACAAGCATCAAATTATGTTCTTCAATTAGTTGTATCTTTTCTTCTATCCTTTTAATTTCAGGCCCATCAAAGAGCTGGTTTACTAAATCAATTTCAATGGGAATTTACACATTGTGAATCATAATGGGATGCAAAATTGACTTGGCTAATGAATAGTTAGTGGCTTTGGGGTTAATAGTTTTGGGTTTTTGTCTCAGGTACTTTGTATTAAATTTAATTTTGATACTGCTTTAATGAACACAATGTATTACTTCTCCTTTTTTCACCCGGGCCCATCTAAGGTGTATTCTTTTTGCCTGCCTCAATTGATTTGCTTTATGAATAACTGTATGAGGTTTCTGTTTAAGAAAAGCATTTCTGCTTGTCCCATTTCTATGTGCTAAATATTTTATTCTGATGTATAAAGTTTAAATAGAAAAGAATCTGGACATTATAGTAGGAATGAAGAAGAAGTTACTTTAGAGGTTCCCGCCTCTTGCTGCTTTGCACGATCAGTCATAGAACTGCTATTTGTAGAAATACTTTTAGGCATTCATGGCACTCCTCTACGAATAAAAATAAGTAGAACAGCTATCCGGGTACCAAGGAACGACCTTGGTATAAATAAAACATGTCACCACCGCACTCATTTTTGGGATTCCAGTTTAGGGATGTCAGTTTTGCCCAGGACACTTGAAAGCTCACATCAGTGCAGCCTCGACAGGCTGTCCCATGCAGACTGTACAAGTCGCTTCTGGCCATAGGGGCTGGATTTTGGCATTCCTGGAAGAGGTGTGTGTAAAAGTCCCTGTCCATGCTGTACTAGTTTTATGATGGGAATGTTACTTTCAAGTTCTAAGTTTTCATTACCTCCCCAAATCTATTCCTTTCCTACACAAATTTTTGCCTGGAGGCATAATGACTGCATTAGTTTTCTGATAATAGCTAGTTTTGGAAATAGCTGCACCATCGTTAAAAGTACTGTTCCCAAGACAGTCCCTATCCTAAGCCTACTGACACCCAGGATCTACTGAATCAACAAGATGGTAGGATTAAGACACCTGTGAAAGAGCTCTTCTGATCCATCTGCTGCCTGGCTGCAATAGAGACGGCTGGTCACAAGGGACTTTGGGTGTGATTTTGACAAGATGCTTCTCACCTGGCATGATAGCATGTGTCATCACAGCTGCATACCAACTTCTCATGCCTGGGAAATGATGCCTAGAGAGCTGGGACACTGTCCCTGTCACCACTGGGTATGACATCCCTTGTCATAAAGTAAGTTTACCCATTGCAACATTGCCAGTCTTTCAAAGATGACCCATTGCTTGGTGTGTGGGCTACAGCGCATCATTTCCATGTGCTTCTAGGTAGAGAATCTAAAATTGGGTGCTTTTAAGCTGATATTTTTAAGAACAAAAAAGAGAACAGCAAATAATTTTTCACACTTTCTGCGAAGAAACCTGTGGAGCTTCTTGCCCCAAAATTGAGAGTGAGACACCGTTTTAATAATAAAAATAGTGAGAATTTTAACAGAAAGGATTTTTGTGTGCTTCAGAGCATGAGTCTGCACTTAAAAAATATGGTTTAAGTTTTTAGTTTTTAAACACATTCAGAATATAAACACCAGAGAAAAGGGAGAAGACTATTTAAGGGGCAACTCCAGCAGGATAATAAATGGGTATAAGATGGCCAGGTGTAGATCTAAGCTTAAAGCAGATGATTTTCGCCTATCTGAGGAATGACGTTCAGCAACTTCAGGAGGAATAGTTGAAAGAAAAAGTCCAAGTACAGCCCAAATGTAGTAATCCATGAGTTAACTGTCTGAGTTTCAGATTAATTGTACTACAGACACAGAGGCATCTGAGCTGGTTCTCTAAAGAGCCAGGTCGTGTCCAACTGAGCTGGACATTCATGGTGTGAACATAACTATCCTGCTGCCAGTGGTGAGCTGGAGCTAATTAAGCCCTGCTGGACCTGAGCTCATTTATGCTGAGGCACTGGGGTGTCTCCGCACCATGAGCTGCACTGTGTCCCTTAATACCTATTTTTTCCAGGTTTTCCCATTGCATGATGTATCCTAGCATCCCTTGTTTCCATGGATAATGGAGTCTGATGAGATTTTGAGCGCTTAAGGTGTTTCATAAAGGCAGCAGTGACTTTACAGACCTTGTGGTCTCGCATTTTCCAAGTAGAAAGTACCTGAACGGGTAATTCCATATCTACCTTTGTCCGTATATGCTGTACCTGCCTGTGCAGGCTGACCAGCTTGGGCTGACCACTAGTGCAGGGAGAACTTGGGATGTGGCACACTTCTGTGTGGGTCCAGGTTGGCATCTGCGGTGTTTCTGTACCAAGCATTGCCACAAGAATTACTGCAAGGTGCACAAAACTGTTGTCTGTTATTTGTGGTTCTGGAGATTGCATGTCTAAATCTTTTCCATGTTTCATATTCCCCCATGTCTTTACCTTATATTTCTTTTTTGGAAAAGATTTGTGTCAGATTGTTATGGAAGGGAGCCTAAAATGTATCAGAGGCTCTAATGTTTTTATGTACACCAACTTTTTTTTCTGCTATTCTTGTCTTTTTTTTACAAAAGAAAAGAAAGATGACTATGTGCAAAGGAGGAAAAAAGTTCTCAAGTCGAATGGAAATGTGATAGTACAAAGTTGCCTACCCAAATATTTGAGAGACAGGAAACACACTTAGATGATCAGTAGTGGCTGTGATCCTGTCAGGAAAACGTAACTTAGAGAAACTTGGGTTTGATAACCTAGGCTGAAGCACAGTTACTTTTGGAGATCCTGTATTATCTTCCTATTGCCTTCTGATAGCTATATGAGAACAGTCTGCTGACAGTCTGTCGGGTCATCTGTCTGTTCTTCTCCATACTCCCTTTTATCAGCAGTCACCACCTTTCTCTGTCTGGGGCCAGATCCAATACCCACTGAAGTCCATGGAAAAAATCCCAAGATCCTATACCCTGCTGTGCTATATGAGCCAAAGCATGGGGTTTAGAGTCCACTACATCTGGTTCATTAGATGCTGAAATTAGTTTTGCCAGAAAATAATGACTCCCTCCTCTAGGCAGTGTGTTACATTTGTAAGACAGGCACAGTCAGTGAACTAACCCCAATCTTCTAATTCTGTGCATTCAGTCACAAAGGGCTGGATTCCTCACTGATGTACATCAGCATTGTTCCCAGCTTTACGCTACCATAAAATGTCCTGAGATGTGTATGGCTTGGCTTGTTTTAAAAAAGGATATTTTATTAATGAGCAAATATAAGAAAGAATCTTTTAATATGAGTCTTAGTTTAAGTAAGTATACGGTATGGGAGGGAAAAGTATAACCTCCAGCTATGTTTCTGCAATGGATGTGATTCTAGTATATGAAAGTTCTGTATAGCTTACCAAAAATTGTAGATGTGCAGTAGCAGCAATGTGTGCAGCTCATACTCAGCTACATGTGTCTTACTGACTCGGCTGCTTATTTTTGAGCCATTGTACTTCAGATAAACAATGGAGAGCCTGCTGCAGTATTGCTGGCATTACACATCAGGCATTAAGGACAATTAATGGGCTTTAACTTCCCAAATTACTTAAGCGCCTTCAGAAGAAATCCAGAGAATAATTTTCAGTCACTGGAATGAAAATGTCACAGTTTTGTGCTTTGGTAAATAACTGGTTCACAGAGATGTCTTACTTATCAGTGTGGTATGCTTATTCATTAAGGGCTAATTGCAGAGGTCTCTAAATGAAACACCGCAAACCACATTCCACTCCAGTGCCAGTTTGTTTTAAGTTTGCAAAGCTTTATTATTAGCACGATTTAATTATGAAAATGGCAACCATGGAGAATTCTGAACACATTCTTTCCCTTGATCATTAGTTACAGGGCAAAAATGAAA
Organism: Burhinus oedicnemus; assembly: GCA_008921705.1. Lineage (NCBI taxonomy): Eukaryota > Metazoa > Chordata > Aves > Charadriiformes > Burhinidae > Burhinus > Burhinus oedicnemus. Next base: position 589,756 of record VFFE01009205.1, read on the forward strand.
CACTTTCAACAATGAAGGGTTCATATTTCAAGCTTATACAGTAGCTGCTAAAAGGCTATACTCAGAAAATCAATTTTATTAAAGTCCTTCAAGCACTAAAGGGACTTCCATGCAACTAAGCAATTTTAAAAACATGTCCACAAGCAGTGACTTTTTGATTCATGTTTTTAGCAGGGTTATATTTTCACTGTTTTCAATATTGTCCCCCAAAGCAGGGTCAGAAATGGTTTGAGGGGGGGAGAAGAGGTGAGTAAAGCATGTTCTGACATAGCTGTGACTTGCATCCTTTACCTTAAGGTACTTAAAAGAGGACTGTGAACTGGATCTGAGAAGCCTGGCATGCTCTTAACTAAAACAGATCAAAAGTCAATGGTGTTTTCACCTTTTTCAGCTTTCTTTTTCAGCCCAGGAAATTAAGTTTAGGGGACTACTAAGAAACAGTGTAGACTCTGGATTTTTTTGAAAAATGAAGCTGTGATTTGAGCTAAAAATAACAGGAAACTATTTTCCTGGAGATAAAAGGGAATGACATGTATGGTTACAGGATGAAAAGAGTTCATGCATTGCTCTGCTCCTAAAGAGATGACAGGGAGGGAGAGCTGTGTCTGTATTTCAGGGCCTAACATCGCTGTGGACCGATGGAAAATTGAGTGCAAGTCCACCACAGTCACTGAGGTCTAAAGTAAATTATTGCCCTGATCCAAAGTCCTTTGACTTCCATGCATCAAAACTCCCCAAATTAGTGGATAACCCTAGCCAAGGGTAAACATGGAAAAAGTCTTTTAGTGCATCCTGAAATTCCAGAGGATAAAAAAATCTTAGTCTTTATATGCATGTTTATGTATATAACAGAGTTAAAGCTTTTAAAACAGATATAGGCATCCCATGGGTTGTCCACAGGACAAAATAAGCTATCATCTAAAATGTAAGTATCAGTATAAGTGTCAACAAAACATTGCTAATGAAGTAAAAGATAAAGAGAAAAAAGAAATGAAAGCAGATGAAATATGTGCCTTAGAAGGATTGTCACTACTATTAAGAAAAAAAAAAGTGAAGCAGAACTGTCCCCTCTTATCTATAATCTAGTTTTACTTTGTTTCTTGTTATTTATACACATGCTTTCCACTTCTTGTTACTTCGTTTTTTCAGACCCGTATTTTCAAATGCACTGTCTTTTTGTCACTCAATAGCCCAAACTATTCCAGATACCCAAGTATGTTCTTTAGATAGATGAATAACGAGTGTAGAGTTTTTCACATGTGGTATCTAAAATGTAAGAACTAGAGCTGAAATGTGCTGTTGTCTAAAAGTTTCTGTATCTGCCATTTAAAAAAGAACATCTTCATAAAGTCACTGTCACCCATATGAATACTTCTGTGTGGTTTGGTAGGAAGAATCCGGTGTCTGCTGTTCAAGGGGGGATATCGCAGCAGTTTGGATGTGCCTGGGAAGGGCTTACTGTGCTCAGAGCAGGGCTACTGCTTCTGCCCTGCTAAAGCAGGGAGGGCCAGATGAACTCCTAGTAAATAGTTTCCGTTGTATATCTACAAAAAAACCCCCAACACACTAACTGTCAGCCTAAAATAACTCAGGCCCCCAGAACTTTGGCCGTATTTGTAGTGCATGGGCAATATTTTCAAATGCACAGTGTTTGGCCTAATGATCTTCCTGTTTAACACACTTCTGAACCTTGCATGAGCTTAGTGGAAACAAACTGAAGCAAACTGCCAACAAGTTAGAAAAATTATGATCAAGTCTATGCTGGTGTATACATCCAGTATTCCAAATATTCCACGCTGCAGCCACCGAGGTCAGTCCAACATATTTTATCAATTTTAACGTGTGAATTAATCCAAGTTCTTCACGTACTTCAGATTTAGCAGCAATGGATCAGTGAAGTCATTACATTCTTTTTTTTATTTTTATATGATGGGCTTGTTAGACCTTAAGTCTCTGGTGACAGCAATAAATATCCATCATTAGGTATGAGTGATTATGACAGGCTGTTCTAGTTCTGCCCATGAAAGATCGTTTCCTTCTGGGAGCCACAAGGAATGCAACTGATGGAGGAAAAAACTTCTTCTTGGTAAACTTAAAATGCATAAATCAAATTTTTTGATCCTAATGTTTGTTGTGGTAATTTTCAATCGCATAAAATTAGGCATTGATATTGTCTGTTTCTGTAAAATTTGAAAATCCTACAGGAGCAGCCCTGCTCGGGCGCCGGCTTTCCTTGAGGCTCAGCTGCCCCAGCTGCCTGCAGCCACAGGAGCGAACCCCCTCCCCGCTTCTCACTGCTTTTAACTGTGCTAGTGGAAAGCTCTCAAATACTGCAGTGAGGAATAAACCTGCAAGGGCTCAGACCTGAACCAGTCCCGGAGCGTTGGGTCTCTCAGCTGGGTGCATTTCAGGCCACAGCGGTGGAAGCAGGGCAAGAAAGAAAGGCAGTGTCAGGCAGACAGGCTTTTCCTTGCAACATGAGTTGCTTGGCCCAACCTCAGTTACAAGAACCACCTCAAGTGGATCTGGAAGAAGATGGTACAAGTATTAAATAAAAGCAGGCATAGGTGTCACGCTCCATGTTGGAAAACGGTAACGCAGTTTGAACTGTGACTCATTGCTGCTGCTGGCTAAAAACTGGGTTTTGTCTTGCTCAGCAGCATTCTAAAGAATTCTGTGCAATTCTGGTTCAGAGTGAAAAACCCTTGGGTTTAAGAAAGGGGAAGTGGATCATGGGGGGAAATTATTTTTGACCTATGAATATATATCATTAAAAACAATGTTTCATTTCAGTGTCAAGATCTGGATTCTTATTTTATAGAAAACACTTGTAAAGAAAAGTAAAAGAAAAATGAAGCCTCCCCAAAATGATTGTTTTAAACTTTTTAGACTACAGAAGGATCCTTACCAAAATAACACATATTCATGAAAAGCTTTGATGTTCCAAAGGAGCATTCATCCCCAGCCACATCTGCAAAATCAAATGGAAAAATGTCTTCCAGCTACACCGAGTTCTTCATTTTACTCATGCAAAGATGAGTCCAGCCTACCCAGGGTATTGAAGAGAAGGCCAAGTTCTCCTGCAGCTCCCAGTAAATACTGGCTTCTTATGCAGGCGGCTAAGGAGAAAAGCCAACGTCTGTTCCCTCCTGCTACTGCTGAGCAGGACCCTGTGAAGTGCCATTCGAGACACCAGCTGAATGTAGTGTTTCAGGACACAGAAATCCTCTGACCACCTCTTTGCTTCACCCTCTTCCACTCCATGGTTCCCACCGTCTTCATCTGTGCTTTTTCCTCAGCTAATTTATGTGAGCTTAGCTTGGCTTTTGCCGTGTTCTGTTTTGACATTATTGACCATTTTGGGTGGTGACAAACAACTGAACAATATCAATAACAATTTATTGGGTACTCTAATTAATGAATTTACCCTGTGACCCAGCTACAGGCACAACTGTGTGTTCAGTATAAGCCTCCGGGCAGAGGAGCAGCAGTCAAAAACTCACGTGCTGTGTTCAGACGAAGCAGCCTATGAATTCTTCTTACATTTCAAAAGACCAAGGAACACAAAAACCTCAGAAATTATCATGGTACTGTTGATTTCATAAGAGTTGTAATGACTTAAATGCAGAGCAAACCTTTCAAATAATCAAGTAAGTTTTCTAACAATGACCAAAACCTACAAAAGCGTCTTTAGTACATCTGACTACAACATACTTTATATTTCAGTTTAGGAACAAGTAGCTGAACTGATAGGAATATAGAAATGTTGGCTTTAAAGTAAAATATTGTAGCTGGGACAACAAATTTCATATGAAGTGGCAAAAAAGAAAAAAAAAGTCTGAGAAGTTGCAGTAAACTTCCACACCTGGAGCAGGAGCAACACTTAGAGCTGCAAGTGGCCATCCCCATCAGCCGCCCCCAGGTGTCTCTGTGTGCTGCCCCTGCCTCCACCCTCCCCAGGTAAGGCTTTGCGGCCCTGTTACAAATCTTTATTTCCGCATGAGTCCATTCTCAGAGATGCTTCTGCTACCCTGTGCTTCCATCAGCATCGCAGGGGCAGAGCCCCACTCTGGGACCACTGGGGGGAGGGGGGGGAATGGGGGCAGCCCCTTTCAGGGGGGTGGTGTGGCCGAGCCTTTTGTTAAGCTGCTCACTGGGGAGACCTCGATGGCTGATGCTGTAAGAGGCCTTGGGCCTGTTTCCATAGGGGTCTAGTGCATAAATGAAGGTGTTCCCAGTTCCTCATGAGGTGCTCTGGTCCTCCTTGGAGGGCTCGTGGGTGTGGGCTCTGGCCAGGGCCTCTAATCGGTGCTGCATGATTGCTGTTTGTTGTAGAAACAAAGCTAGAAATAGGTACAGCTACTTAGTTTCTTTGCTCCCATCTTGCGTGCACCCTGATGCCTGTAAGCAAAACCCAAGCGTAGGGCAGAGCAGCTCTGTCCTTCACTGCTGCATTGCTCCTTTTCTGAAGGGCTGCTGTAACAGCAGGAGAAGAATTATTGGTGTCATGGCAGGTTAAGACGGCAGGGAAGGAGCCTACTGACAGTTGGCTCCTGTCTAGCTGAATGGAATTTCATATATGCACATCTGCCTGGACATGGATACATATGTTCTCTTTAAGGCGGAAACATGTACGGGGGTCAGTTTGTACTTGCTCTCAAGAGCAGCACCCCCACTTTTGGGTCCTGTTACGTATTTCATCACATTCTCATTGAACGTGTTTTTCATCTTCTCTGTTGCTATTTCGTTGTCTAAGTGGAAAGGAAATTCAATAGTTTGATTTTTTTAATTATTTTTTTTTTAGATTTTATTTTTATCTGAACTTTCAAACCCATGATACTCAAGTGGATTAGAAATTTGGCAAAATGAGTTCACCTGGTGGCTGGCTGCATGCATTCTACACAGATGAAAGCCCTGACCCTGCAAACACACTCCTGTCAGGAGTCCTTGATCTCATGGTAGTCCTTAGGACTCCTTGGATTAGAAAAGAATTGCAGGATTAAGTCTTAGCAGTTCATTTGAAATATAAGACATTTGTTGGTTAATCTTGCAAAACAAGGCTCTCAAGTTTTCTTTTTCTTTAAAACAATATAAATATTCATTGAATCATGAAACTCAATGGACTCTTTCAGGAGAACCATGTGAAATTGAGGCAGCCGCAATAAAAACTTGCATGATTTTTATCTCTTCCCATCAATATAGTAAGGGAGTCTATTTGCTAAGTTATGAATATATGATCCAAATGTTTGTGAAATGCCCAGAAGCTACCTCTGGAAAACTAAATAACAAATTCAGCTGTAGGGATCTGTGGCTGCATTTTCAGAAAGTTTGAGGATGTGGGTTTGGGTGGAATCGCCACCTGAAGAGAATGAGTTGGAACCAGTGGGATCCCTCACCTCTGACGGTATAGCTGCAGAGAGCACAGCTGGTGTGCTTGGGGGCTGCCGGGCGTCCCGAGCCCTGTGTCACTCTGTGTGCAGAGCTGCTGCACTGGTGCAGGCAATTAATAAGGGATCTGATTCTAAACTCAGTGATGTCAGCCAGGCTTTTCCCCAGATCCTAGTGCACTAATTCAATCCTAAACTTCTGATCATCTGCCCCTTTCTCAGAGCAACAGCAAGGGAAGTGTTTTCTGCTGGCAGGCTCGTCAGGCTTGGTGGCAGGGATCGGGGAAAGCAGTATGCACCCGCTGAGACCATGTGTCACTGATGCTGATTTCAGCACGTGAAGAGCTAGCCCTTCTCTGCTGTGGTGGTTGGGCAGTATGGTTTTTGGTCGGCTCTTCTTAACTAGCTGTTACTTACTGGTTTGTTTAGACTTTGGAAATGCACTGTATGCTGTACATGCAGGCAAATCGTGTAGAACTGGAAGGGAAGTGCTGGTCTGTCACCGAAAGCAACGTTGTTTGGGTATTGTCACATACTCCGAGCAATCTCTCTTGTGTACGGAATTCACTGCTCTAATTTTTTTTAAATGGCTAAATTACCAATGTGTTCATTTCAGGGCTGTGGGGCTCTCTCATGTGTAAACATTTATGAAACCATTATTTCTTCCCTTTTATTTGTTTTTTCTACGTAATATGAGAAATTTGGGTTTAATCATTGTAAGGGCTTGACTTGGATCGATAAAAACCAAGTGCTTTACAGTCTGATACTTCATCCTTCATTCATGTCACCGCTCTACTTTTGTTTTGTTTCCCAGATCAGTCAGAGTTAAATCCAGACTGTCAGCTCTGACTTTGAACTTCCTGGCTCTTCTTACAAGAGTACATGTCTCTTTTTTTCTTGTTTATATTGATCTTATGATCTGACCTATGAAAGAGCGATTGGGAGGTTACAGAGACAAATTGTCACGCTGCCATGATGGGATGCAGCAAGTAGAGGGAGCTGTAGAATAATGCAGCTGCTTTGCTTTGCTTCAGCTGAAGCCTCATACATGGGATCTGTTACTCTTTGGAGGTCTGGAGTCCTTTGCTGCTGGCCCCAAGCTTAGCTCTGCTCCACTTAATAAAACAAAACTGGAGAAATCTTCATCATAAACAGCAGGCAAAGATAATCCTGAGATTTTAGAGGCCTAGTGGGCTTGAGATAACGCTTGCAAGGCACAGAGGTGGTCAGAATATACAAGTCAGAAGACAGATGCCAGTAGGAATTAATGCTAAAAGTGTCTCAAAGTGGTGTTACACAGTACTAACTGATTTGGGAAAAATAATCAGCGTGTCCCAGGTACCTAGCTCAGGTGTGCAGGGAGCGATTGCATTTGGTTAGTTAACTTTCCAGTACTGCCATAAAAGCAGTATATATACACAAGGCTGTTCTTGGCCTTCCCCAACTGAAAATAAACCTGGGGGCTTTCAGGCACTGCAGGGGGGGCTTTCTTAAAGCCATGGCTGCTGCTAGAGTTTGAACTACTTGCTAGGGCTGAGCTGTTGTGAAAACCTGTCTTTTGGGTAAACTCAAAAACGCTTGGTAAATTTAGGAAAAGTGTAAATGTTGTACATTAGTAAATAGTATTCAAGAAAAAGTTAATGATCTTTAAACTTACACTGGTAAATTGTTTTCAAACAGCAGATTGTAAATGTTCTCTCCTGCTAATTGGAGATTTTTTTAATAGACGCATTAGGTTCATGCTGTAGTGTTCTTCTTAATCCTAACTGGTCTTGCTTTCCATACAGAGAGATTATTTTGAAAAAACTCATACTTGCAGGGTCAGAGTTCACTGACATCAATAAAGTTTATTCAGTGTCAGAGAAATCAAAATAATGCCCCATAGGTCTAGCAGTAAAACAAACAAAACAAGAGGCTTCTGCTCCCTGCTTATAAAACCTTCATATTTTCAGTTATGAAAACAACTTATGTAAAATGTGCCCAGTGAGCAGAGCTGGAGTGAGGCAGGGTATTACCCAGCACAGCCAGAGGCTGATCTACTGTAAACGTGATGATGGCAGAGACTGTTTTGCCTGCGTGGTTGTAAGACTGTGTGGGTTTCAGTACCCTTTATAATAATTTAAACTAACAAGACAAGTTAACTTAAACTAAACCATCAGTTGCTAAATTTAATTTGTGAATCTGATCGCTCGTTGTCAACAAACAATTGAAGTGATTAATAAAAATGGTATATTTGTATATTGGGACAGCTGTTAGTGCAGAGTAAAACTATTTTAGGTTGTTCTAAGCAAACTGGCTGTGAATATTTTGCTGTGAATAGTTTGTGGCTGCACTTAATCAAAACTAGTATCTTCAATATCTGTACTTCTAACATTGTATTGTTCTCACCATCTAGATTAGTAGATTTTTTCATACAATTTTCAAATTTTCATTTCACAAGTTCAGCGTTCATTCTGAATGAGTGTTCTCTAATACCCACCTAAGATTTGCCTTTACTGTGAAATGGTCTTCCCAGCACACTGATTTATTGCTGTTGTTGTAGAAAGCACGTAAACACAGCCAAAGTGAATTAGGTATTTTCTGAAGCAAATATTAATGAAAGAAGTTATCCATTTCCAGCAGCTCTGCATATATCGGGGAAAGCTTCCTAAGACTGAGCTGATTTTACATATACATTGGATATTAACTGAATATTTGATTACATCTAATGAAACCCAGGCAGTTGTAGCTGTTTTGTCTGTAATACCAGCTAGCGTGTATGTACTTGGTAGTTCTGCTCTCCGAGACTGGTGTTTGGGCATCTCTGCAGTGGTATTCGACTGACAAGAAACTTTGTCTTTGAGAAGGGTCTGAGAAATGCTACTTACAGAAGTGATGTACTATACTGGCATCCTTTGCGGTTTGGTCCCCCACCTTCAGCCCAGGAACTGTAATTCTCATTAGTGTGGATAATCTGCTGTAGGTGCCTGTTGCTCTCAGACTGCTGCTGAGAGAGGAGTTTCCCATCGGAGCACGTCCTGGTCCGTAGGATGAACTCCCCACCGCCAGCTCGCTCAGTGGGCTTTGCTGGCCTCCACTGAAACCCACACCCATGTCTTTGCCTGAGCTGACAACATGCTTTTCTAGAGACATGTTGGTTTTTTGTTTTTTTTTTTTTTTTTCAAAGCTGCTATTCGCTATATTCAAAAGAAGACGTTTCAGAGTGAATCAGTGGAATAATTTTCAGAGTCCAAGAGGGCTCTTCTAAGCCAGTCTCGTTTCCTGATCTGCAAGCCTGCGGAGAATACTCTGTATTATTGTGATTGTGCTGAAGTCTTGGACATGAGGTTTTAGTGTAAGCAAACAGGAGTAGCTCCACTTGCATTTCTCCTGATTTATGTAAGTGTAACTGAGCTCAACATCTCTTTTTCAAAGACTAGTGCCTTGAAAGTGCTCTCTCTACCAAAGCGTAATCTGTAACATGCAGTTCTTGCCTTTTCTCTCTAAGTTTTTGCTAGGAGATGGCAACTTTGTGCGCTGTTGTAACAGCTTTGTTGCTTCTGTTTGAATTTTCTTGGAATTACTTGGCATGAAGTGGGACCATCTCCCTTTTCACTCTGTATGTGTAACAAGGTTTAAGAGCACAAAGGCCCAGTGTTACATGAGCTAAGAAGGGCTGAACACAGAAGCCTTGAACTATGTCATCCAAAGCAAAACTGGTGATGGAGCTGCTCGTGCCCCCTCTTTATACCCAAATTCTCACCAGGATCTGCGAGGCTCCATTAACATCAGCCTGCAGGATTGCACCTCCTGTTAGGAAATTGGTGCTAAAAGGATTGGATTGCTTTCTTGATCCCTTTGTGAGGGGAGTCGGTTGGTGTATTTTTAGACCATGGCACCTCTCTTAACGTTACGGGGCTGCGACTGAGGACTGAATTCAGAAGGCAGAGAGAGAACGGGGGCGGGATTCTGCATTTACCTCCACTCCCAGCACATTCTCTCACCTCGATCCGGGATGGCAACGTGGCAGATATTTGTGCCATTCTGCACTAGTAACTTGCCCAGAAGCAGAAATTCTTATTTTTTTCACTAATGCTTTAATTGAATTTAAGGGATTGGTTATGTTTTGCAACGGCACAAATGCCACATCAATGATGTTCATTGAGAGAGATTATTATTGAGTGGATCAGATAAATATGGCCTACAAATGTGCCGATTTACTCCAGCTTGTAAAACAAAACAGTTTACGTATACAATTCAAACATTCTTTCTCCTTTTTTCCCCTAACCACATCCCTTGTGTGCATAATTGAGATTTCCTTACCACCCAGAAGATAGCAAGGGAATTCTTTTGGGCTTGGGCTGTGTTTTAAGCGGGTGCAGCTGGAAGCGCAGCCGGGGAGCGCGGCGGCTGCCGCACACCTCCGGCAACGCTAGAGAGCAGGCTGGCACCGCTCTGCCGCTGCCGCCGCGCCGGCTGGGGCCCTGCGATCTGCTGGAAATGTAATAATTGCTCTTTTATTCTTTAATAAACACACGCCACATCATACAGAGAAACAAGGTGAGAGAACGAGAGAGAGGATATTGCCTTCTTCCACAAAGGGCTGCTCAGTTTTATTTTATACGCTGGGTTTTTTTGTACCAGCAGAACAGTCCTGTTATTTTAAATTACTCCTCCATCTTTCCTCCTCTTCCCCCCCTTTCAGTTAAATTAATGTATTGATTAGAGCCCATTAGTGCGTAATCGATTGTTAATTTGACTTATCTTACAAATCATGTTTATCTTTATCAATAAAAATATATTTTATTTTTTTTTTCACATCTCATTCCTGCAATAAACTGACGAAAAGCTGGGCACCCAGAATTAAGGCTGGAACTCCAGCTGCAGCTGCAGATGTAAAAATACAGACTGTGATAACTTGCACGTTATTAAAAAAAAAAAAAAGATATAATTTGTAAGCAAATTGTTAGAGAAGAGATGGAATAAGTAGGATAAGTAGGCAAGTATGGAGGGAAATATGTGATTTTTTTCTGTTTGTTTTATTTTTTACTTCTTTTTTTCTGAACAGACAGGACTGGTCATTGTGATATCACTGAAATATGGCAAACATACTGCTTTGTGTGCCGGTGGTCTGGCACTGATCACTTAAGAAACAAAGCGACTTGTGTATCTGGACTTACAATCTGTGATCGTGTCCTTAGGATGCTGTGTGCTTCTGCACTGGCCGCTCTGCAAACTTCCCAGCTGACTGTCGGTTTTCTTTCTGACGTAGCAAGAATGAAATATTTTAAATACTGAAGTTATTTTTTAATTTTGAGGCCAGAAGGCATATGATACTTTTCAAGGCTAGGAGAGGAGATACCGACATTCAGGCAATAATCATTGTGCTTTATACAGGCAGGATCCATGTAGATAGCAACTAATCCCCTCCACTGAGGCAAGTATTATTATTCCTGTGTTACGGATAAGAAAACTGAGATGAATAGTTAGTAGAAGAGCATATATTTATGTCAAAGTTAGGACAAAAAGTTTAAACCAGAGAAGCTCTGCATATAATGGGTAGTTACTGACAAAAATTAAGATAAAGTCTTGGTATTTGCATTTTTTCTTGATCTGTCTTTTGGAGACTAGAACTAGACTTGCTTGTGGGCTGCTTGGGGTTTTTTTCCCTAGTATTTACAGTAAACAATGTGTAAAATAACTGAAAATGCAGTGGTGACTGAAGGGAAAGAGAGAAGTGCTTTGGGTGGAGTGTGTGGAACTGTTTCAAGCAAAAAGCTCCTTTTCCCAAAAGCCTGAAGTATTTTCCAAACAAAGAATTTTGAAATAACATTTTCACTTTAGAATCTCAAGTTCAATGAGAGTAGTTTTAAAAGGATATAAACCCACAAACAGTGAATGTGTAGGGGCAGCTTATTCCAACACAAACCGTTTTTAATTTTTTCCCTTTAATATTTTTCACTCCAGACAGGAGAAAACCCCCCAAAAAATCAATTCTTCTCACAGTTTTCCTATAGATGGCTTTATTTTTCTCCAAATACGTTTTAACAGCAGACTCTGTGATCATCTAGTGCTGGATAGATACAATCCATATGTTTCTCCTTTTAGGAAATATGACTCTCATCTAACAGCTAAAAAGTAAAGGCCAGGAAGATTTGCAGAACCATATAGCTTATTAGCCCATAATCCATATTGGAGAAGACATTTGTACAGTACAAGATACGCTGTGCATGTGTGGACGCAGGCAGATTAGTCTCTAGCAAGTCTGCATAGCTGAAATTTCTCACCGAGAGTGATCACTGGGGAAGTTAGAACATGAAGGGCCAATCACAACTGAAAAAATCTTTTTTTCAGTTCAGCCCTGTAAAATTTCTGTAATGCGATCTGAAAAGCAGCACGCTCTTCAGATTGGGTCCTAAATGGAGACGTTGGATCACATATACTGGCATCCGAGGAAATTTTGTGGGAACGCTTGAAGTTTTGAAGGAGAATCATGCACAAGTTGATGAATTTTGTGTAGTCCAGGCTAAGTTTTGCCCCGTCTGTTTCAGTGGAAGGAATTGTCGACTTTGTGACATGGGCTTTTGTGGGTCAGATGGAGACAACTGCTCCAGCCCCCATCTGTAACTGGTGCTGTGCTCTGGCTGCCGGAGGAAACATGCCTCTGGGTACAGCCCTGGTTCCCTGACAGCAATGCTGCACAGCCAGTGCTGGTGGGCACCTCCAGGCCAGGCAAGATCTGATGTTCTCCATTAGGAGCTGTATATTTTTATCTAGTGCAAAATTCTGTGAGTGTGACAATGCATGAGGCCCCTCCGTGGTTTGTCAGAAGTGCTGGAATATCTGTTTCATCTGATAAACTCGGATTCAGCTATGAAATGTTCTTTCAAGTTCCTTATGGCAAGGTCTTTAATTAGCGCTTGCAGAGCATCAAAATACCATGACACTGTGCTACTACTAATGAAAATAAACCCAGAGTTGTGTTCCTTGGTCTGTTGACATTTACAGTCGTGAAGTCTAAGCCGGGCTGGGAGCTGCTGCTTACCCATAGGTGAAACTTCAGTGCAGCAAATACAGACCACAGCGAGACACGGAAGCACAACCTGAACTTCCAACCTGTGACAGAAATCAGTGGGGCAGCAGCTGCCGTGCTGCCTGTCCCCGAACTGGCCCTGTGGCTTTGTCCCAGCTGAGATGCTGCCCTTACTGCCTTAGAGGCTACCTCAGGGCTCACCCTGCCGTGGTTACAAAGTTTAGGATAATTTAGCTCAAATATTATTTAGGAAACTGTGATGATGAGAAGAAATAGCTGCACGTTGAATATGTAAATGGCAGCAATGCAGCTGAGATCAACCTTTGAGTTTAAACTGGTTTTGCAGCATCAGGATTTTGGCCAGTTGCTTGCGATGTCCAGTGTGTTTCAGTGATATGTTGGGGAGGGAATCATCCTCCCCGTGCTTCTGGCTGAAGGTATTTCTAGCCGTCTCCTTATGTATGGGACTTGCAAAAGAGGAAAAACCAAATTCTTCCTTCTCATTTTGTTGTATTGTAGTTATTTTTTCTTAAATATAAACAGATAAATATGTAATACCAGAAAGCTTAACTTGGGTAGAATGTGGGAGACGGAGGGCAAAAAGGAAAAGCTTCACAAGCTAAAAGAAGTGCAAAAATATTTGTGCTGTATTTTAGTCTTTTTTATTTCCTTTTGGCTTTGTTTGTCTTGTGGCATTAGCGGGATAGGCCCTACCAATTTTGCTGGCGTGTATTTGTAACCCAGGAATGCTTTTTGGCAGATATAAAATTAGAAACAAATTTCACGTGTTCTGCAATGCCCTCCAGTGCTATAAAGGACAGGAACAGAATATGTGGCTTTGTCAGGACGACTCCAGGAAACCACAAAGAAACAGAGATTAGAAACAAAATCAAGGAAATAAATAAATAAAAAAGGAAATAACCCCCCCTGTAGCAGATGTTGTGCAGCTTGGGAGGGGAGCGCAGGGCAAAGCCCCCCTGCTGCGCTAATGGGCGCAAACAATGGAGCTCTCGGTGCGACGGGAAACAAGGACGCGTGATTCAGGGTTGTTTTCAAATAAGTGGTTCCAGGATTTCATGGCGAGATGATGCTCTGAAATTTACCTGTCTATTTTCAGGCATGTGCATAAATAAAGTACTGCTCCCCTCCCCCCAACAGGATGGGAACGCTCTACGCTCGGCCCATCAAATTAAACGCAGACAGGTTTTCATTTCCAAGCCTGCATGTTTGGAGATGATGGATGGTGAGATATATGTCTCTATAATGAAGGTTTCATTACGAATTTTTTTAAATGTGCAACATGGCTCTTCATTTCCAAACAAGAATTGCCATCCTCTTGCTTGTAGCTCGTAGATCCAATACGTGTGATATTGCCAAAGGAAATAACCACTGAATATATTGATTTAATATAAAGTTGTATTTGCTCTGATTTTCCTGCAAAGCTTCAGAAAACCTGAATGACATAATAAACTGCATAAATAAAAATAGGGAGTGGTAATGATAAGGTGATTAGAGATAAATGATCAGCAGGATCATTTGGTGGTTGCAAGTATTCAGGAAGATTTAACTGGCTTGTCTCTGTCTTGTTGATGCCCTGCTGCCCACTGCCTACAAGCAGCCAAGTATTCGAGTTGTCCCAACTTGAACACTTACAGAAAGCAAGTTTAAGTAAAGAATGTTTAGAAGCCACTCATAATTTAAAACAAACAAACAAAAAACTTGATCTCTTTATGCACTCCATAACAGTGGGTTTTCTAATTGCAATAAAAATAGCTTGTAGCGTATAGATACGATAACGGTTGATGAGCAGCAACACTTGGTGTGCCTTATATATGGACTGGAGGTTACATCATCTCCTTTTCTAATGTTGGCGAAATCCAGAACGTTTGGGACAATGGAGAGTCACAGGAAGCCTGTAATAAAGGATTCTAAGCCAAAATGTTTAGCCAGGAAACCTGGACTGTCTGTGGAACTGGTCATATGTGGAAAAAGTTAATTTTTATTTGAGGGGAAACAAGGCGTTGTGGCAATACCTACAGTCTAAAAGATGGGCTATTGCCCGTGAGCGATAACTGGCTGAGCGGTATGGACAGAGCAGTACCGCGTTAGATGTCATCTAGGGAAGGTGTACTGACACAGCTATAAATGCGGGGAAAGGGAACCTCTGTAAAATTGCCCAGTGATTTTCCTGCAATTACCAACTCGATTTCATGTTAACCGGTTTTCACCTTTCCTGCTCTCCATGCTCTCCCAAGGGATTTTTTTTACTTCAGTTTGCACATATGTGCGCAGTATAAAAGTGTCCTCATCTCCTTAAACCTCTCTCTCCCGCTGTAAACGTTGCCCTCCAAATGCAAGAAGGACTTCGGTGACCCAGTTTTGTGTGGCGTCAAAATGTGAAAGTTCAAATAGCATTTTGTGATTTTTCTGGTAATTCCGTGTGCAGCCTTTAGTGCCATTACCCTGGAACGGATGGAGTTCTAGGAAAGAGAGAGAGTTCTAGGAAAAACCCGACGGCATCACTTTCCTCTGCCCCTGCAGTGCTGCCCCCCATTAAAAACACATTATGCACTAGCACTGACAGGATAAATTAAAACCACCCGGACAGCTTCATGTTATGCATTTGAGTGTTGAATCCAGCTGGTGGAGAGCTGGGCTTTTGCTGAGGCTGGGCATGCTGGTGAGTACATGTGTTGAGAGCCGTGTAATACTGTCCTAGTGCCCACAGTCGCCATCACGAATAATTTTTTCCTCTTGCTCTTTGGTGGAATCTCAGTCCCGCCCACCTGAACTGGATCCTGCAGGAGGGTTTCTTGTGTGGCTTTCTTGTGGACTTTCCCTCTTTACCCGTCAGTGGGTGCAGTGATGAATTTTTGTCATGGCAAGACTTCTTGGCAAGACTGCACTGCTTCCTGCCAAGGTCAGTGAAGGAAGAGGCTCCTCTGGAGGAGTCTGACCACAGACCCTGTGTGACGTGCACACAAACCTTCCACAGACCCAGCCCACTCCTTGCTTAAGCAATAAATTTACAGACTACCTCTCAATATCATCATCTGAATCTGCCACCAGTTTCTGGGTTTCTCTGTGAGATTTTCTCCCCTGGACGCTGTCTTACCCTAGGAGGAAAGGATCCAAGTATTTGATACTAATCTTAGAGACATTTGATTTTTGGCTGTCTTTGGAAGTTGATTAAATGCAGCTTGTCATCCCACTCCTTTTTCAAGAAGCAATAAACTGCACTGCTGTCACAAGGGCAGCATATCTCAGAGCTTCTGTGGCTGTGGCAGCGTCGTACCCAAGCACTCGTTCCACCTAAGGGGTGCAAGAGCTAGTGCACAAAAAGTCTGATAAGAATTAGAAGCCTACAGACTAGTAATAATAATTAGTCTGGAATAATAAAAAGCTTGCAAGAAAGATGTGGCTTAACCAGTACAGGATGGGAGGGAATATAAGGGGGCTGGGGGGCGTAAGTAGCAGACGAGACCTTTGGCTCACAATTTCCCTGTCCCTTGTATCAGTGTCCCTGACCAGGCCGCTCACTCACACGGGTCACATGAAGAAGTTTTACCGTGCTTGTCATAAAGAGCTGCAAATCCAGTATGCAGATGAAGTTGGATCACAGAAATATTCTTTAAGGGAGGGAGAACAAGTGAAAATATCATAAAGCTCTTTTATACCTTTATTCCTGTGGCTGGATGGGAGATTTAGAAAAGGATTTAAAAAAAAAAAAAAATCTCACTGGAGGGTTGGCATCCTGACAAAATAGGGAACACAACCCACAGTGGACTATCATAAAGGTGCCATTATGGTCACTTTAGGGAATGTATATTTTTGAGCTCTGTGAAATCTATATTCTGTATTCAAGGTCTGATAAAGTGGATTATTGAAAGGTAAAGGCATAGGTTACTTCCAAGTCAGTAGTTACTTGTTTTTCTTGTACTAATAAGGATCCAGTAAGTTTTTAAAGAGGAAAATGTATCCTCTCATGTAAGGTACAGATGAGTGGAGAACTGCACCTGAGATCACAGCTTGGAATTAGAGCTCTTTGAAAAATGAAACCCTACTTTCTCTACCAAATGTTTGGGAGATGAATACTTCTGTATCTACATGCTTGAAATAGATCAGTTGCATTTTATTTTTTCAAAGCATGTTTGAGTGTTGAATGCTGTGTACTGAAAATGCAAAATTAAGTGCTCGGAACTTCTTGTATTTATTCTCGTAGTGCTCTGTTCCCTTCTGGTTACTACGATGCTGGCAGTGTTGCCACTACCAGCTACAGCCATCCATCAAGCCCAAAGCGTACCTTTGACTTGCTTTATTCTTCTGAAGAAAGCACGGAAGAAAGTAGCCAGGTTAGAAAGGCTGTAGTGCTGCAGCGAGGAGGTATTGCGTGTTTGTAATATAAAACTTGGATTAAGTCATTTTGAGGGGGGTAGCATTCCCATTAAGGATGGTTGGTAGAACTTGGCTGTGTGTCCAGTGCATGCCTGCAATTTGGCTGTCGCCTGAAACTCCCTGTGCGCCTCTTGGGCTGCGCTGCCAGAGAGAGCAATTGAGACCTGCAGAAGCAGGCAGCTCCGTACCTGTGACCGAGCAGAACTGAGGGAAGCAGCAAACCTTTTTTTTTTTGGTGCTGAATCAGGCTTTGCTTCAGCCTGACTGCAGAGCCTCAGCACTTTCCACCAAAAGAGCTTTGGTGGTTTATGGACTGTCTTCTGGGAGTGTCTTTACATACCAACATTTTTCAATTTATTATTATTATTTATTATTATTATCATTATCACTACTACTTTCAGCAGAACTTCCCTAGATGATTTTTCTTTCATCAGCCCCCTTTTGCATCCCAGAAGAATGTAAGAAAGGGTTTTGGCTACAACTGGAGTCCTCTACCTCAAATAGAAACTGCAGCACTCAGTGCTATTAGTGAAAGCTTTGTATTTGTGTGTGTTTTCTAAGCACAGAGGCTGTTGGCACTGCTTTCTATTAAGGCTACCCACTTCCCATTTCATGCCCAATTTTCAATTGTTTATAATATAGCTGAACATCAGCTGTTTACTTATAATTAGAAGACTGTGGGCAGCACTCCTCCTGCCTTGCTAGTGATTGCAATCTCGTCCTGCTCAGCATATGTCTGTGCAACAAATCCAGGTGTACTCGTACCACGGGTTGGCTGCCAGGGATGAAAGGTACCTACTGCTGCAATGCAAATGTGGCAACACGGGTGAAGGGGGGGGTGAGTTACTAGCAGTGAAGGCATGGAGCCATGGGCCACCAATTGGGCAGATTAAAGACAGCATGAACGTGCCCACCTGGGCTACAGCCTGACATCAGTGTCCTATGGGGACACCTGCATGCAAAAGCATAGTAAGCTTTTTGGGACAAAGTTTGCTTCATCTTAACTAACACAGATAGGTGCTGGGCTGGAAGTGCAGAGGATGTTCTCATGGAGAAACTAAGCTTTTAACCAGCCAGCAGAGTCACAAACGAAGTCAAGTCATACACAGCCTCTGCCTGAAATTTTAACAGGCAAATGTCACTGCGGACCATAGACTTCTGTGTATGTTTTGAACCCACAAAGGCTTTAAAAATGTGCGCATTCTTCTTGTATGTGTTCTTCCAAGTCTGCCCCTTAGTACGAAGTAACATATTCCTCTGGTGGAGACCACTGAAAAATGCGCTCCCTGCTGCGAGGGAGTTTGTGTGACGCGGCAGGGAGCTGGGGAGAGCTGCTGGTGGTACGAGCTGCTCCTCCCCGAGGGACGGAGCTGGCAGGACCTGCCGAATCTTGCTGAAAATGCTGTGTTTTTCAGCAGCCTCCTCTCTACACCATAGGTGAGAGCTCTTTGTGCACAAGGAAGAGCTGCACTTGGTTGCATCCAAACCCGGGGCTGGTGCTGTGATCGCACCCAGCTCTTCTCGCCAGCAGAGTCGTCTTCAGCCTTGCACAACTTAAACTGCTGCCTGCGCTCTGCTCACCTGCTACTTCTAATTAATGAAGTTTGTACGTGATTGCTACTGAAGCTATTACAAACTGTTTCCCCTTGCAAGGAGATTTTGTCTTGGAACTCTTTAAAATGCCCCAGAAACCTGTGTTGGTGACTGAGGTAAACTATTACTTTCATTTGGTTAATGCCACAGTTTAGCAGATTTTTTTTTTTTTTCAGTGTTTGCGCTCATAAATAATGATTTTGATTGTCACATGTTTTCTTTGGGAGTTACTTGTTTCAAATGATAAATCTGAGTATTTAGCTGACTGAGGAAGAAGTACACATTAATCCCAAGTACAAATGTTGTTCCTAAGAGTGTAGCAGGGTGTTGTCCTGCCACAGGAATTCCTTGGTCCTGGATTTTTAGCAAGATGGGCAGAGCAGGGAGGGTAGGGGAGGAAGAAGACGCCTGACTACCCCCCTACCTTTGGTAGGTGGAAAAAGCAGCAGGATGACAATCCCTGTGGCAGCTTTCTGAAGAGAGCTTGAACTCCATATGGCATCCTTTCCACTTTAAGTCCTTTAAGCAGCCCAGAGATAGCAAGTTTAAGATGACTCTGGTTTTGTCACAGCTCCTCGAGTTTCCAGATTTCCTTCCAATGTCTCTTTGCTTTCCTTTTCATCTTGCTCCTCCTAGAATATGTCTACACTGGCGATGGCAGAGCAGGGTAGAGACACCCCAAGAGCATTTTTGGATCTGGCCACATTGGCACAGCATGCTCAGCGGCGGGTGGACATGCCTGAGATATTTCACACACACAGAGCGGACTGGCCCAGGCTTCCCACTGCATTAGCGAGTGGCTAGTGTAGGTGGGATAGAAGAAGGGGATTCAAGCTCTGCTAATCATTACACTGATCCCTGGTGAGCTGGCAAACAACCTTGCTCACAACGTGTAAAACAGTGATCCACGGCTGCTCTGGATTAATGTCCAAGGAGCCATGAGTTGCCATGCAGCAGGCGGGATCCATGGGCTCAATGAGCAGCAGTGTTGCAGTACGGGCTTCCACCTCTATCTCCCGGTTAGCAGAGAACCCTCTGGCTTTATTCACTGCCTCCCTCCCTAATACTGTGCTTTCGTTTCCTGCTCTTGCACAACTTACGAGACCAATTAAAATCGGCTGACATCTGGAGCCTTTAAAAGAAAAAAAGTTTGTGGTATTCCTGTTTTAGAGATGGATCCTGAACTCCTTACTCCGAAAACACTTGCAGCAATTTCAAAGGCACGTTCTTCAAGGGCTGCTGGATTGGTCCCTATAGTACATTGACTGGTGTATGAGAAATAAAGAAAAGCCCTTGACTATTAGTGGGTTCCGCTGTAATTCAGAATAATACCAGATGTTTCATTATGTATCAGCCGGCTATAAAACTGCTTCTTTGAGGCATTGAACAAAGACAGTTGACAAAAGAAAAATTAATGTTGTGTCTTTGATCTCATGTTTTAAATTTGTCTTTTATAAATAGTGATGGGTTCTGGTTAAAAACACTCTAACAATTTGTTAAATATGCAAATGTCTGAAGTTTCTTAGCAACAGAACAAATAAGTGTTTTTCTTCTAATATAATATGTATGCTAGTTTAGTAAGCACACAATAAGTTAATTAGGCTGCGGTTAGGTATTATTTGTAAATGTCATATTAGCATGCTGTTTTGTTTCTTTGTTGCAACCAAAAGCCTCACACTTGCTGATGTCACTTACTGCATGTTGTTTTTTCCTCTAGTTTTGAAACGAGTTTATTTTTTAACATACTTGTGGGCAGAATAATGATTTATTAAGTTGTGTGTTTATTATTGTTTTGCTTGGTTGTAATGTCTCATTGTCTTTACATTGTTAGCAATGTCAGAGATTTTACAGGGAAATTTTAGGAAAGTACACATTACATGTGTAATAAAGCTGCTGCAGTTTACTATGATTAATGTTGTTACAATGAATACCAAATGAATTAATAATGATGGGGCCACTTAATTTTAAAATGTTGGCATTTGTCTAAATGCTGCTCTGACAGAGGGTGGAGGAGCTTGGCATGGTAGGAATTGGATAAAGCAGCATTTTTGCTGCCAGCATCCAAGCAGCTCATTTCTCTCCAAACAGTTACGGTCAACTGTTAACATATTCACTGCCAAGTAGATTTATGTAAATCCAGAGAACCTTTTCCTATGACTGTAAAATTTCACTTTATAGCCTTGTGTTTTCCCCCTCCTCTAACAAAGCTTTCTGCCAATAGCTCAGCTACTTCCGTCGTCTTGCCGTAGCATGTGGGGAGAAATTCCAGTCCTGTACACCTCTGGGTTACGGGCAAAGGCAAGGGATGAGCAAGCACACTCATACAAACAACCAAGCAAGAAGTAACTTTCTTGTGAAAATTCTGAAAGTTTGAAACATTCAGATCAAATTACATTGCTAATCCAGGAATGCTTCCCTGACAATCTTGAAGTACATTTCAAAATGTCTTAAGCCTCACCGCAGTGGTCCCACAGTCCTTTATCTGTAGAGCGTAGTTTTAGATGAGGCTTTTTTGCCCTCATGAGATATCTGGAAGAGCAGAATCGTGAATTGCTGGATTAGAGCACTGGGAAGAGAATCGCTGTTCACGGAGGGCAGCGTGTGCAAGTCACTGCATCCACCCGGCTGAAGCCCAGCCCTGGAACTGGATGAGAGGTGCCTGAGGAGAAACAGCCCTGACTCTGTGGTTGTGGTAACGTTTCCATCCACATTGAGAGAGTTATTTTTTGCCATGTCTGAGCATTTGGAGATGGATTTTTATGCTCTGAGGGTAGAGGCTCATGCATTCTCATAACTTTTCATAAGTTTTCAAGTGGCCAGCAGAAACTACCCATTAACTCCTTGCTACACGCCAGAGGATGAAGGTGATTTGTCCCTCTGAATTTTTATGACGCAAAGAAGATTTTCTGCAAAAATAAAAGAAGATACCATGGACTACTCCTGCCCAAATGTGTTGCCCCTAGTCTAGCAGGTCAAAGCTCGACAAGATTGTTGCTATTACTGAAAATGATGTCCTGCTGTTGGTGAGTTGCGCGGAACTAGATGGATTGCCTTCTTTCTCACTGGATCATCCCATTTTGCACTAGATTGTATTGCCTTTCAGTCACCTAAGCACTGGAAAATCATCAGCAAAACAGTCACCTCCTATTATGTACATAGACTAAATGCTATAAAATTGAGCAGACAATTTTATGAAGGAAGGTGAAAGGAGAAATCCAGCAGAGGTGGGATACGATTGTCGTATGAGAATGGAGAAAGTGGTTTGAAATCAGTTGCCTCCCTAAGGTGTTGAGGTTGCAGGAGTATTTGACAGTGTTTTCCCTGTTAGTCTTTGTTGTGCACGTGAGAAAATGCTGCCGGAAAATGCCTGTAACGGTACAATTCTTTTAAAAATTGTTTTAAACATAGACAGAAATCTAATAACTCCTAGGTGGTAAGGACTCCTCTACTTTGGAGTTGCAGACTTAGACTTCAGTGTATGTATTTTGTAGCACCTCTGGAGATCAGCCATGATCTCTAACGAACCTTTTGATGTTTTCAGCTCATTCTTGATACCCATGCATTTGTTGACCCATTCTGTGGCACCGACTGACAGGGTTGTGGCGTGTCACACTGGTCACTACCCCAGCACTTATCACTGGAGGGATCAGTGCTCCTTTGTGTTTCCAAGTAACTTTTGTCCATCTGCTTGGTTTCTTTGATGGTGCTGTTGTAATTCCTGCCCTGTGGGTTTCCTTCAGGATATGCTATGTCTCTCCAGACACCATTCCCAGCATCCCCCATCGCTGCAGGATTTGCTTGAGAGGCTGGTACCCCAAGGAGTCACTGAGCCGCTTTGTTATAACAAGAAACTGGGACCCTTCTCTCTTTTTACTTTCAAGCACAAAAATATCTTTCTCAAAGCTGTTGCTGATGTACCATAGCTCAAACGACTTACACAAGTGTACCTTAACCTGAGAGAAATTTTGGATGCTCCTCCCAAATATAACTTCATGGAGTTTTTGTTGCCCTCTGGCTACTGTGTTTACCCATGCTGATTAGGTGCGATGGTGTCGTTAGGTACAGCTGTAGCAACAGTATTATAACATTTGGATTCCTACCAGCTTGTGGCAAACTTCATTACTGCAACATCCCTGGGAGTTGAAGGTGATTGGACTACTGTTTTTTGCAAAGATTTCATCACATCAGCAAAGTAACTGTATTATCCTGGGAGAAAATGTTATGAGCATCTAGACTGGCCACCTGTGTAATGCAGGGCATAGATTTTGGGTTTATGTTTTCACTGCGGTACCCACGAGCTCTCAGTTGAATTAAAGCATGCTGGGTGGTTTATTTTCTAGGAATCTTAGAGCATATTGAATGATGGACCTCCTTCCCAGTAGTCTGTTCAATTTATTAATTATCTTAAACCAGTAATTTTATGAAAAGCTTTTCATTTTGGATGAATCTGAAGCCTGCATTGCAGGTTGGTTGGTCTTCCCCTCCCCAGGGATCACGGAAGGGCTGTACGCAGCAGTCTGCGCCCGCTTTTGCAAGGATAACTTGCGCAGGTCGGGTACTGGCCCTTGGAGGCACAGACAGCTGAGCTGTGGTACCTGCTAGCTTTGACACTGCGTTTATGAGCAGGATTGCAGAGGAGAGCTCTAGAAAGAGGAGCTATCTTGGGGCTTGGCAAAAGTGAATGGCCTGAAGAAGTGAGCAACGACCCCTCTCTGTTGTGTGGCCGTTTCCAGCTGCCGCCAGCCCTACAAGAAAAGGGAGGAGGGCAGGGGCACGAGCGCCCCTGGGTTGTGAACAGCTCTCTGGCCCTGCACACGAATGAGCAGCACAGGATTGTACACACACATTTGGTTAATGTCCTAAAATCCAGCTGAATGAAATATCAAAGTTCCATAATAAACCACCCTCTTTCTAATTTAATCAGAGGTAATCTGGTGTCTCCTTCGACTTGACTCCCTTTGTGGTGATTTTGGGTGGTTCTGTCATTTTGGCCAGTATGGTTTTATTTCTTCCTCATTACAGCTGATGTCTGTCTCTCTGCCATTCTGTCTTCCTTTTCTTACTCAGACTGTAGTGTCCTTGGCTGTAAGATCAGCTCTGTCCTGTGCTGAGGTGACACCAAATGTGATATGGCTGTGATTCCTGGCAAGGGCTCCTGATGCTGAAAGGGGGGGGTGGATCACAAATAGGTGGAGGGCTTCCCAGAGATCGTAGGCTGTAACAGTTTGCACAGGGAGTCTTTACATAGAAAATACTTTGCTTTTCTTAAGTCTGTGCAAAGCAAATCTAACTTCCCACTAAAGCATGCAGGATTTTTATTTACTTTGTTGGTTGCAGAGGAAAGGAAGTTTTACAGCTTGTGCTCACTGAATTCCGATAAACACCCAGCAAGTGCTATATATGCTAATAAAGAGATAATGTCAATGGGCTGGAATGTTGTCACAGGATTACGCTGTCCTGCTGCCACCAGAAACGTTGGGACACTTATCAAAATAACGGTTACTGGAGGTGGAGCCATAGTTAGTTCCCAAAGCAGGTACCACAGACTGGGGGATGGGGCACAACGATGCCTTTGGTTGTGCAAAACGGTGGATGGAGAGGGAACTGGTTGCCCGATGGATGGACAGACAGACAGACGGATGGACTGCATGACAGACGCTGTGCTATTATTATCCTGCCTCTTTCCCACCAGCTGTGGCAGAAGCCTTTGTTTGCCACAGCCAGGCAGGAGAGGGCTTGCCACAAAAGAACAGTTTGGTTAAAGCATTCCGGTGTTTTATGAATAAATTGGATTCTACTTACAGCATTATTAACCTGCTGTATTCTGACGGGCTTAGGGGGAGATTATTGTGCGCTTGAACAAATCAGTATCTACAGATCCACACAAATACCGGGTTTTAACAAAAATATACTGTGATTAAGGCACACAGCGGATCAAATTCAGCCCCGACTTACACCAGGTGCAATCTCATTGATATCCGTGGGTTAAAAAGCAATTTTTACAACTTAAAGCAATCAGAAATCAGCTTAGCGTACAGACTTACTAGACCAAAATAAGGCCCAAGAGACTGTATGCTAAGCTGATTTCTGATTGCTTTAATTTTTTTAAACTTTTATCAAAGATTAATGGTCAATTATCTGGCAATCTGATTTTCTGGTACAGATTCCATTTGCATAATTTCATAGACACTTAAAATATGACCAGACTCTAATCAGTATGAAATGGGTTGAGGCTTGTCTTGGTGTGGCTGATCAAAATCAGCCACAATCCCTGTAAATATGTACTATTGCTGCAGTAAGGAGGGTGATTTTAATAGGCTGTTGTCTGAGCAGTAAACAATTGGTTTAGATCTTTTTTTTTTTTTCTCTGCATGGCTAAATATGACTCCAGGGCTAATAGGCAAAAGTATGCAGTCAAAATTTGCTTTCCTTCAGGTTTTTCATTATGTGCTTGAGCACCACTGTTTCCACAGATATTCTTGTCGTTTATTTGCTTTTGCTACAATACTTGGAAAAATGTCCATCAAACTGCATGCACAGGTTAAAGTAGAAAGTACTCTGCAATATTTGCCCTCTACAGTAATGTTTACTTAACTCCTGTGAGTGTGGAGTGCCGCTCTTTTGTAATATGCATGCAGGTCCCTGCATGAGAGGCAAGAAAAAAAGGCAAAAACCAAGAAAGTCCTAAAAAGTATATACCCTGGGATTAAGGAAATTTGATTTCCCGAAGAGGGCTGATAATGCTGCTTTACAGATATTTCAAGGTAAGGAAGGACAGTCAGATTCTCTGCTTCTGCTCCCTATGTACATCATGGGCCAGATGATGCTCTGGCAGCTGGACGGAACTGCTGGAATACGTCCTTCAGAAAGACAAAAGTCTTGATTTAGAGATGTCAAGAAATGGAGAATTTACCATCTCCTTTGTTCATCGGATCTAGTGCTTAATTACTCTCTGTTTGAATGTGTTCCTTATTGTTCATATTTTCCTGCTTTACCTCCAGCCTGTCAAGATTTTCTCTGGTACCTGGCTGTGGTGCACTGTGCTACCTCTGTCTCCTTTTTGGTTTAGCTAAACTGATCCAGCCCTTCAAGCAGCCACGAGTGTGGTACTCAGCACCATGCGATGCATCTGTGCTGGCTTTAATCCAGTCCACTTAGTAACAAAACGATGGAGACTGCAAAAGGACGACTACAGGATGAAGCCAGCCACGTGGTCGGAGGGTTTACGTAGTTAATGCTGAACCCTTCTGCAGCTGTGACATCTCTCTTGGTGATACCAAGCCAAACTAGACAAAATCTTACCTCCTTGCTGCAGTGCAGACTGAAGTGAGCCATATTCTCTAGCTCGTTTTTGCTCAGGCTGTGGGGAGAGAGTGGGTGTTTGTGCTCTTTAATCTTTTAAGATTTTTTCCAAAATAGGTGCTTGGCATTCTGCTGGTGTCCTAGTTGTGGTGCTCTGCTCTTGGCTGGCTGTGGTTTCTCACTTGGAGATTTATTAGGAGGGATTTTAGGCTGGAGAGACTGAGAGCCGGTGGGTTGCTGGTTGTTTAGTTGCCAGGACAATCTGCTGCCATGGAGGAGACCAGCTCCTGGTCTCGGTGCATTGGGACAGACTGTCTCACTGGCAGGTGTTCCTGGAGATATCTCTGAGCCCATGGCAGGGCTGGTCCACCAGGGATATGCAGTTTGTGAGTGTTCAGGTGTGTGTCAGATTGCCTGCGATGAGGGGGAAACATGTTCCACATCAGCCAGTGGTTTGTGGGGTTTTGGGGTTTTCTTAAAGGCAAAAAAAAAGTGGGGGTGAGCAAGGGTCCACTGGTTTCATTCCCCTTGGTATATCAGTGCCTGACATGGTTAGGTATAATCAAAAAGAACCAAACAAATTGGTGGAGAATGTTAAAATAATAAATCTGGTCATCCTGCCAGCCAAAGGCATCAGTGAGACAACTTCTGCTTGTGTACAGTGAGCTGGCCTGAGGGGAATGCTCATGGCTTCTAAATCTGTTTCACCTCATTGCAAACTTTCCAAGGATGGAAGTGAGAAACAGCCAAAACGTCTGTACTAGCCCAGTCCCTTCCATTCTGGTTTATCCATAAGTACTAATTTTTTATAAATCTGGAAGTAAATGCGGGTTTTTTTCCTCCTGTCTTCTGCTGTTTTTACAGGTCACAATGCTCATTACTCATCTGTCCCATAAGTATGTGTTGCACGTATACAGAGAAATGGGTCAGGAGAAAGCTAATGTCATGGCAAGACATGCACAAACTTTGGGGTTTGTTTTCTTTGGTGTTTTTTTTCAAATTCTGGTTTGATTTGTAAACCAGGTGAGCTTCTGAACACAAGAAGTGCGGGGCTGGCAGAGCACACCTTTCCAGGGTCCACAAGTCCCACTCCAGCAGTCGGCAAAGAAAAACAATAAACTTGCTCCAAATGCTCGTATAAAACAAAAAGAGGATTCCTAGATGAGAGGGCTCTAATTGAAAGAAACAGTAAAAGAGTAGATTTCTGGTTATCAAAAAATGTAAGAGTCTGTGTGTGTAAAACTCCATTCACTTCTTTCCACCAGGGACCCCCTTGCAGAGCTTTCTCCTCCTGGTTGTGTTCATTTCTTTTGTTGTTTTGCAGCATCTCTTTTGGGGTAGGTTTTTTTGTGCAGCACTATTTCTTTGTACTACCAATGTTTCCTCCCAAAACGTAAACAAAAGGAAGAGAAATGCCTTATGGGGAAAAAATCCTATGAATTATAAAGACACATATAATTTCTTTTAAGACTTTGGAACTGTCTGATAAAATTAAACGGAAGTGTATATATATAAAAAACGCTACTGTGGAGTGCACAGAACAGGAAAATATGGATCTTGAAGATTAATAGAAATTAATCTGTTATCCGCAGCCTCCATTTAACTCCACAAGATTTTTCTGCAAAGATGTGAGTGAGTACTATGGATCTGAATGTGAAATGTGTTAAAGTTTGGAGTATTCAGGGTCAACTACCAGAATTTTATGGTGGTGATCGGGTTTCTGAGAAAGAGTCTCTGAAGGTTTTGTTTTGACCCTGGCAAAGTCCCCTCCTGGTGAAAGTCTCACTTATGTGAAGGTCATGCTAATATATTCACTGGGGGGTTTCCTTGTGAAATTAAGCAACAAAAAAATGGTCCTCAGTTTTGTTTTAACTTTTATTTTATTTTAAGATATGGTAAAGTGAAGTGCAGCTGTGGAATATTGCTGTAATCTTTGCAACAGTGAGGTAAAAACCCAAACTGCAACCCTGTAATACATCAGTGCTTGCAGTCTTTCTGTTTTTTCTTTTAGAAACAATTATTCTTGTCCCTTCCATCATAAAAAAGCTTCACAGTTCTTTGAATTTATAAAAAGGTCTATTTATAGGCATAGGTGTATATTTAGGTTTATAGTTATATATTTATAGCTTCCATATTTTTTGAAAGGTTAATTACAAAAATTAAAGTTTAATGTTCGCTCACGTGTTCCTCCCCACAAACTTCATGTGTTAAAGTGTCAAACGTGCGCCCGAGCAAACACTGCCGGCTGTCAGCTCTGCGCTAGCTGAACGTGGGGCGAGGGGTTACTGGGCAGGGTCGGTAAGAGTGTGGAGAAAAAAAGTTGTTACCGCTTTGCTACCTGGGGAGATGTGTGTCTGCAACATCCATCAACCTTCCTCAGGGAATCCCATGGGATTCTGCTAAAGAATAGGGGGTTCTTTCTGTTTCTTATTTATGCAAATAAAAGGTGAACCAGAAAAGACATCAATAAGAGTTAAGTGGCAACATCAAGTCAGTTTTACTGCCAGGTCACTCAGTCCCCAACAAATCAAGTAGGAAAAATGTGTCACTTATCAATATAATAAACAGGCATATTGCTCCTAAACCCAAACAGCTCTCTTGAAACCATGCCTCAGAGCAAAAAACCCATATCCTTTGCAATGCACTAAGTAGGGCCTCTCTCTAGTGCTTCTTTCTTTAGACAGTGCAACTGGCCGCAGAGCTGCCAACGTGCAATTTAACCTAGTGTGAGCTACGGCGGGGAATTCGGCAGGTCATGCTAGCTCCTCTTGACATCTTATGGAGGAAAATATCTTGATTTTCTCTCTGCTTTATACAGGGTAAAATTGTGATCCAGGCTTTGGACTAATAACCATCACTAGCAGAGCTTTATAGACATGTCGGTATAGCTGGCTGGAAGGCTGAAAGAAAATGAGTGAGCTCTAGCAGAGATTTCATTATACCTTCTGGTTTTGGGGGACCTCATTTCTTGGTCCCCTCTGTCTTTCCCCTACTTTCTATCTCAAATAATTCTGGTTGAAAAATCATTTTAGTCCTTTAAAATATACTTTCCCCCCTGGTATTGCACATCACAAATTTGTATAAAAATATCTTTTGCGTTGTGTTTTCCGCTGTGCCCATCACTGCCATGATTTGCGTGATCAGTCATAGCAATTGCGTGTAGGGGAAAAAAGAAACAACCATGCCATCCCTAACCAGCTGGAGTGACCACAGGGGACGAGTACAACCCCGAGGCTGGGATTAATCCCTCTGGACTTCAGGCTTTTCAGTGTATTGCCTGACTTGGGAGCACAGCTGCTCCGGGTTCCTATAGAGAGGAAGACGGCTCTGAAACTGCCCTGGCTGTCGATGGAAGAAACTTCTTTCTCCGTTTATTTGAGACGGAGGCCAGAGCGCGCACATCCTCACACTAGGGATTGGCTGAGATATGCCAGTCGATTTAAGAAATTATGCAGTGGTGGGCAGATGTTTGTGTTCTCCCACAGTGATTATAGGAGCTTTGTTTCCATAAGAAATCAGGCCAAAAGTTTTATTCTGGAGAACAGAAACCAGCGTGTTCTGAAAACAAATAGCGTGCACTGAGTTTTCTCTGGGGAGAGGCTGAGGGAGCTAACCATGCGACAGATGATGTTCAAGATGCCTTCACAGACTGCTGCACTCATGACCAGGCTGTTTGGGCTGCCATAAGCAACAACACAGATGTGAAATTTAGGTCTATGGAATGAAACTCCAGTGACATCCATTCAGTAGCCGAGAAAAAAAAACACTAGACTTCATCACAGTTTTCCCAGGAGGGAAAAGCACTGCATATCTAGAAAACTATGGCGCATAAAACTATAGTGCACTGAATTTTATAACTAACAATTCAAGTGGTGCTAATTTTGTAATCAGTCTTACAGATTTGGTTTACCGGCTGTATCAGCCTGACCTGACGGTTAGCAGTGAAGGGGGCAGCGAGCGGCAAGCACTGCATTGTGCTCCCGAGAGCCTCCGGACTGAGACTTGGGCATCTCTGTACAAAAAGCATGTAGTTCTACAAAGAAGTGGCTCATTGCTGTGGCCTGGTTCTCCTCAGCCCTTAATATGTCATTTGTGAGCCTTTGCAAGTTAAACCAATCTTAATGCCATGCTGAGTGGAGCTGGAGGCAGTGCAGCCCTCGCTCAGCCTCAGGATCTGGGCCGAAAAGTGACCTAGAGACCATCTTTGTTATTATCTTTTGGAGTTGTGCTCTAAGTACAATTGTCCCTGAGACTACACTCTCATGCTGTAATTACATCTGCTTCATTTACGGAATACCATGTATTATATTTGTAGCCTGAGTTTTAAATGTGTATGAAGAGAAAATGAGGTTATATTATTGCTGTAATTGAGAGAAACTAGGACAAGTTTTATTAATTTCCTGCCACAGAATACTGAGTAAGCCAATATTTTATGGGAAAGTTCAGGGAGAAGAGTAATATATGTTACATTTCTGAATTCCAGAGGATACTTGAAGAGTTTTACTGGCAATTGATTTTTCTACAGGTAAATTTTAATCCTTGATAGGCAGATGTGCCCCTGAATATAGTGTCTGCACTGAGACGCATTCACTAAGGGTATGATGAAATGGGAACAGAAGGTCTATCCGCTCTGCTCTGACAGGTGGTGAGAAACTGGAAATACTGCCTGTGGAAGCTACTTCAGAAGTTACCTCAGCTAAGGCAGCTCTTACTGCAGCATCTACATTACTCTGAATGTGGAAGGTTCACAGAAATATTTAGCATATGAGCATCTAATTAAAAAATCACTGATTTGACATGTGTTTAAAGAAATTATTTCTCTCTACAGACATTACTTTGTACTGGTCTGTGTTAACTTTTACCTACCAGTGTTTTGTATCATTTGCTAATTGTGCTATGTTTTTGTAAGCCTTTAGCTTTCTGTATCTCTGTGCAATATCAGCTAAAGATTTAAAAATCACACTTGATGTTCAGCACTGGTAAATGCTGCTGAGCTGTTGAGCTGACAGGACCTTTGCGGAGAGGTCTGCGGGATGCCCCTGGAGGAATGAGCTCAGGTAGTTCGAGGAGGAGGCAGCTCTGTCTGCAAGGATGACAGCCCTTCGCTGAGGCTCCTGTCCCCCACTGCTTGCGGGGACTCTACGGGAGCGAGGAGGGTGGTCGCTGTGGCCTCAGAGGAAGCGGCAGCAGTGAAAGGAGCAGAAGGGACTGACCCTCTGGATGAGAGACCTTCTGCTTTCGGTTGTGCTGGTGCTTGTTTTTCTAGGCGAATTAGTGGAAAAATTTTCACACTGTTGGTTTTACGTGCTCCTGATGATGTGTGTGCTGCAGGGTGCCACTGCTTCGCATCATGGTCACGGAGGTTATGGTGTGTCAGGGTTTGGTACAAAAACACATGCTTAAATAGAATCGTAGAATCATAGAATGGTTTAGGTTGGAAGGGACCTTAAAGATCATCTAGTTCCAAACCCCTTGCCATGGGCACATCCCACTAGACCTGGTTGCTTAAAGCCTCATCCAACCTGGCCTTGAACACCTCCAGGGATGGGGCCTCCCCAACTTACCTGGGTAACCTGTTTCAGTGCCTCACTACCCTCATAGTGAAAAATTTCTTCCTGAGATGTAATCTAAATCTCCCCTCTTCCAGCTTGAAGCCATTAGCCCTCGTCCTATCGCTACATGCCCTTGTGAAAAGTCCCTCTCCATCTTTCTTGTAGGCCCCCTTCAGGTACTGGAAGGCTGCTATAAGGTCTCCCTGGAGCCTTCTCTTCTCCCGGCTGAACAACCCCAACTCATAGGAGAGGTGCTCTAGCCCTCTGACCATCTTCGTGGCCTCCTCTGGACCCGCTCCAACAGGTCCGTGTCCTTCTGATGTTGGGGACACCACAGCTGGACACAGTATTCCAAGTGGGGTCTCACAAAAGATGAGTAGAGGGGCAGAATCACCTGCTGATGTGACATACACAATGTGGTTGCTGTATCCCTTTTCTTTTTTTAAATGGTAACATCACAGAAACACTTCGCTGATACTGAAGTTGCTGAAGTCAAAGTAGAAATCACACTGTAAAAGACCTGAACATATATGGTGGTACCAACCTCCCCTCTGACAGCGGGATTACTCTGCAGTGCTTTTGGCTTTTCTTTGGGAAAAAAAAATGCAAATAAATGCTGAGGGGGTGGCTGGACAGCAGAACTGCTGCTGCTCTGGGAGAATTTCGACATTTCATTTCTCAGCAGTATGGGCTGTTCATGTTTCAGGTCTTTTCTTCATGCTGCAGTGATTCACAGAGACTCCTCCATCTCCTCACTCCCCCAGTGGCTTTGGGCCATTTCAGAATTATCTTCCTGTAGGTGCAAAGGAGAGATCTCATAAATATAAAGCAGTGCCCTGAGAACAGCAGCATCCCAGGTGTCGGTTAGGTATCGGTCAGGCTGTGGTACCTGGCCAGGGCTGATATCACATGTCTCACAGGAGCAGTTATTTCTGCTTCTGTTCCTCTTGGGTACTTGTTATTTGAGGGAAAATCAGCTGTCCCGCCTTAGTCACTGCTGCTTTTGGGTCATGGGCTAGCAGACTGGTTTCCTGCCGGATCCATGCTACAGCATTGCCCACGGTCACAGCTCTGCTGCCAGTGACACTTCGCGAAAGAGCTTTGTTTGTCATGTTGTCCTATGGGTGTAACAAATGACACACTTTTCACTCTGGGGAGCTGCTCTGCAGCTGCACCGTCAGGGAGACTCATGCTCCACTCACAGTACTGAGCTCCAGGAAAGGTCTGCTACTGTGAACACTGCAAGAGAGCATCAGCAGGAAGGTCTGAGCGCTGCTGGCAACGAGTTAGCCTCCTGCAGTACGTGGAGCACTTGTTCTTGGAACGGCTGAGTATGGTGACCAGGTTGTCAGACCTCCTCAGGATAAATCGCAGCCCGCGGCTGCAAAGCTGCAAAGCACATGGTCAGATAAACAAGATTTAACTGGGAAGCGTGAATCCCTGGCAGGCTGCTAACTCAGAGTTCCTCATTGTCCAATTCCTTGAGCATCTAACCCATTACTTACCCCTGCGCCTCACCTGGTTTGCGTAGAGAAAATCGGAGCACGGTGATGTGGATGCTTGATTTTTCTGTCACAGAATCACAGAATCACAGGGGTTGGAAAGGACCTCTGGAAATCATCTAGTCCAACCTCCCTGCCAGAGCAGGGTCACCTAGAGCAGGTTACATAGGACAGCGTCCAGGCGGGTTTGGAATGTCTCCAGAGTCAGAGACTCCACCACCTCTCTCGGCAGCCTGTTCCAGTGCTCTGCCAACCTCAAAGTAAAGAAGTTCCTCCTCATGTTTAGATGGAACTTCCTATGGTCAAGTTTGTGCCCATTACCTCTTGTCCTGTCACTGGGCACCACTGCAAAAAGACTGGTGCCATCCTCCTGGCACCCTCCCTTGAAGTATTTATAGGCATTGATGAGATCCCCTCTGAGCCTTCTCTTCTCCAGACTAAAAAGACCCAAGTCCCTCAGCCTTTCCTCATAAGAAAGATGTTCCAGTCCCCTAATCATCTTTGTAGCCCTCTGCTGTACCCTC
>VFFE01009205.1:631483-681595 GCA_008921705.1 Burhinus oedicnemus
AGGTGTTGGTGCCTGGATTAAAAAAATAGGCTACCCCCCACTTCCCATCGCTCTTAATAAATATGTTTATATAGAGAGAGTTTAAAAAGCCACCCCACATGTATAGAGACTTTAAGTGCAAAGGGGCTTTTTCAAAGAGGGGGGGGAAATCACGTAGGGCTTGCAAGATACGGAGCTTGCTTGTTGTATTATTTTCTGCTCTATAGGTCTTTAGCGTTCATCGGTGGGCGAGGAGCGGGGTGACGTCACGGCCCTGCCGGCAGGAGCAGGCAGCGGCGGGCAGGAGCAGGCAGCGCCCCGCGCCCCGCGCCCGCTCCCGGCACTTGTTTCATGTTGTTTTAATGTGCTGTGATGCGCGTCAAAGACAGGGACGGGAGACGCGTTGCGGTTGGTCTCTTCCCCCTTCCCTCTCTGTATTTTTTCAAACACAATCCAAATTTGACTTGGGGAGGGGGAGTAAAAGGGGGGAAATCACGGCACCCACCAGCGTGCCCCCCCCGCCCCCGGACAGCGTAACCCCTGCAGCTGCAGGAGGGCGGGCGGCGGGCAGGAGCGGTGCGGGGGGCGCAAGGCAGCGGCCGTGCCAGGAGCGCTCGGGGCCGGCCCGGCCGGCGTAGCCCCCCCCCCCTCCCGGGCCCTTCCCGCTGCCCCCGGCTCCCGGGCCGGGCCCTGCCGTGCAGCACGACACCGCTCTTGCAATCCAGCCGATTAATTGTGCTTCTCCCCGCCTTGGCTCCCCTGCCCTTCGCGGCGGCCCGGAGCCGCGGGAGAGGGGTCAGAGCTGGCCCCGCACGGCGTGCTCTGCCTGCCCGGGCAGGGGCCGGGCCGGGGAGCCGGCCGGAGGGCAGCCCGAAGCCTCCTTCCCTAATGAGCGCTGAGCGGGTCATCCATTCTTCTCTCTTGGACCCGAAATGGTCCCAACCGGGCGAAGGGGGGAGGCGGGGCCGTGGCAGGTCAGTGGGGAGGTGATGGATGGCTGCCCGCAGCCCGGCCTGCCCATTACCGCTACGGCGTAATTGCATCAATTAACAAATGGAAATGCCCTTGTTTAACCAGTGACTTACATATCGCGAATTTGCCTTTGAGGCGAGATCCCCGGGAGGTAAATGGGGATTTCGCCCCCTCTGCGGCGGGGCCTGCAGCGGCGCTCCCGGGGCCCGGCCGGGCGCGATATCCTGCCGCTGGCAATTAAAAAAGAAAAAGAAAAAAACCAACAACTTTCCCCGGCCCCGGGGCGACCCGGCGGCCCTTGTCCCGGGCAGGCCGGGGCCGTGCCCCGCGGAGGCGGGCGGGGGCGGCGGGCAGCCCCCGCGGCCGTGCCCGTTCCCCGCCGCTCCGCCGCCGCCCGCCGCCCGGCTCCCCGACGGGTGGCGCTGCCGAGCCGCGAGCGATGCGCGGCGGCCCGGCCCGGGGTGCTGCCCCAACGGCGCGGCCCAGCCGGCCGGCCCCTGCCCTCCCCGGGCGGGCGGAGGCTCCGCCGGGAGCCGGCGGGCAGAGCCGCCGCCGGTCGGGCCCCGGTTCAGCCCCGGCGGAGGGCGGGGTAGCGGCCCTCGCCGGAGCGGGGCGCTTGGCGGGACTTCTCCCCGGTGGCGGGGCCGGGAGCGGGACGGGCTGTCGGCGCCGTCGGGGCAGCAGAGCGCCCGGCCGCTGCCCGCGGGGCCGGGCCGAGGAGGGGAGCGCAGCGCCCGAACCGTGGCCGTCCCGGCGGGGCGAGCGGGCTGGCCCGGAGCTCGGGGTCAGGTGTGACAACCCTCTACCACCGCCCGTAGCCTGGCGAGGAGGAGCGCGCAGGCGGTGTAAAACCGAGGCGTTTCAGTTTTTTGTTAACGGGGGCAATAACTTAAGAAAATCCATTAAAGCACACCTTTGGGTAACATTACTGCTAATTATTTAATTGCAAGAATCCCCATGGGGGAAATTATGCTAATTATAAAGTAATAAAGCCACTTGTTCTAAAGCACTTAATTCAGCAAAATTTAGTTTTTTCACTAGAACATTTCTTACGTTATTTGCTGAAAGAAACAACGAGAGTAGCTGTATGCTCATCCTGCCTGCGCTCAGGACCCATGGGAGCTGGCGCTGGCACTGTGCGCATGTGGGCAGGTTGCATGCGGGGCTCTCGCCCTCCTCGCCGACGTGACAAGCACAGCAGCCACCGAAACCGGGGCAGAATTCACCACGCAAAAGCACTGTTACAACAGACATAAGGCAGATCAATGCACACATTGTGTTTGCCAAGCTTTATTGTGCACAATCAACGTGAAAGCGCATCTGTTAACTGTCAGGTACGTTGTAGCTGAACCCAGCTTTGAGAGATGGCCTTTTGCAACCCAGCTCTCTCCACTTACAGCACTCTGCCCTATGGAGATGTTTCTGTAGCGTACATTGTTCTATACGTGCCCAAGAGCCAGCCAGGTGACTCTTTTAATTGCCCTCACAACCTGGGATATTAAATGGCGTTCCCTTTAATGAATACAGGTTCTACCTTGCTCCCCAGCTCTTCAGGAGGTCACAAACTCTGGCTCTTTGTGTTCTTCTGAGCACTGCCACCACTCACCCTGTCAGTCCGTCACTGAGGGACTGGACTCACCGTGTCAAAGCTGCCGAAACATCTTTCTGCGATTTGTAAATATTGGTATAAACCTTCTGTTAACAGGTTCTGGAACGGGGCTTGGTGGAGGGCAGCTTTGGGGAAGGAATGTGCAATTTGCCATTTTTTTCCTTGCAGGGAAACAGCTTCAACAGCCAGATTTCCATTCTGCTCATACGCTGCATCTTGGAGAAGCGTAACTGATGCCGTATGTGGTCACTGCAGATTTTTCTCCTTCCTTTATCTAAAACTGTGTCATCTCTCTCCCCACATACAAGCGTGTCATCCCACCCCCACGGCGTACACTGCCTCCACCCAGACATCCGAGTGAGGACTGTGTGACTATAAACACGAGCAAAACCAGAAAACAATCTCTTGATTCACAAACTTCTGTTCTTGAAAGAGAAGAGCGTGCGGCTTAACTGTAAACATTTCTGCGAGCAGTTCCTCTTGAAGCAAGGCAGCCTACAATGTGATTCTTGATGCTTTTAAAATCAACATCATTTGGTTTAGCTCTGATACTGCTTTGCTCGGGAGGTAATTGCGAGGGGTTAAAGTAACATTACATGCTTCCCACCAATGCAAATGCAGCTGCCGATAACTGCGAATGAAGTAATAGGTTAATTGAAATAAGCATTGGAGTATCATTTCTGGAAAGGAAGAATAATGTTCTAAGAGGGGTAAGAAAAAAGCAGCTTCAAAAACATGTAACAGACATGTGGAGAGAAGAAAATCTTTATATTTTAGAACATGGGGGGATTTTTTGGCTGTTGCTTTTTTGTACTGAGAAAATGAAAATTCTTCAAGTCCATGCATGAATAAACAAGTACAGCTGGGCAGCCTAATACATAATTTATACTGATCAGTCACTGCAGATTTAACTGAATAAAGCCAAAATGAACACTAATTGTTTTGACAAACTAAAATAGTGTATATGATGGTTTATTGTGAAGCTTGCTGGTTACTATCCTTATCTCACTGGCTATTGTCAAGACTGATTTCTGCATGAGAGGCAGAAAAAGACGAAACAAATTAGGACAATATTAAGATTAATATCTTGTTGAAGATAAAGCATTTTAATTGCTTAACATACAGGCAGGAAATAGAACTGTGTTCAGGACAGAGGGGAGAATTGGCACAGTGAAGCGTGGGACATATCCTGATTTAGGCGGCGAGGTATAATTGCTGAGATAACATGTGGTACCTTGTTGGCTGAAGGCTGAACCTGAAAGTAGATTTTTTATTTTTTTTTAGAACACTTTTGAAATGCGTCAGGAATAACTTTGATTGCCTTTGGACACTTGTCTTCGGAAAGGGAACATCCAAAAAGATGTCTGGATTTCTGGAGAGTTATGCATGTAGGCTAGTTAATCCGAGAAGCTGCACAATTTCGCTCTGATTTTGGTATGTGCAAAGTGAAACAAATACATGGGTGGGCCTTCACATTGCTTCTCCAGGCCCTCTCATTTAGATGGATGGCTAAATAAGAGCCATATAAAATTTCATCTCAAAATTAAGAGACAGACAAGGGCAATAATAATATTCGCAGGGATCCCTAAGCACCACTTCTGCGTGGACTCCTTCACATGACAGTGAGCTGCTTCCTCTTAACAGCCCTCTGCAGTGGCCTGACCGTGCCACCTCACCCTCCTGCCTCTTCTCCGAGGACCGGCAGCTCCACTTGGCTCCTGTCATCACTTTTATAATGACCTATGGTTTTTCCAAATCTCAGATCGTCACCGTGTTTGTTCTGATCAAGTTTTAGGATATGGCTGTAAAATCAAGAGTTGGGCTTGAGTGTTCCTGGAGTTGGAGGAGGATGGGACCCAGGGCTGGGGGGAATCTGGACCATTCTGTGCCTGGAGGCGGCCAAGCAGGTGGAAGCGGGATGTGGATCTTCCCCACACTCCTGGGTGGGATTTTCCCTTGGATCTGGGGCCATCGCTAAAGCCAGCTTCTGAAACTGTATTTGGCCAATAAGGAAAAACTTCTTTTATAAGAGCACTCTGCATCAGGGTAACCCAACACTTCTGTACCAGCTTTCTTAGGGTTGCCTGTAGATTATTCTATAAAGTGTGAATTCACTTAGTGAAGACAGATCTACACAAAACTCATGAGACCTTCACCTCCGAGGACTTGTTTGTGCTCTGCTGAGATATGGGCTAAGTTACGGCGAAAGGGTCAGGGCAGTGTCACAGCTCCAATACAGGCTGACCCCTCTGGGGATTCAGTTTCCAGTAAAATCAATAGAAATAATTGTGAATAATTTTTTTTTTTTTTAAAAGCAATTGCTGTTCTGCCACAACTTGAGCAGGATATTGGGCTCGTCAGGTACCATTAACCACCAAGTTGTGTCTGTGTTTTTGTGGCCTTTGTATCAGCTGATGTGCAGTTGGTGCGAAGGAGTCGTCTAGCTGCCAAGCTGAAGGTTTTTAATTTAGTATCACCTTGGGTATAGTTTGTCATTTTTGTTCTGTGGCAGTGAATGACAGTGTTATTCCATTACCTACTCTGCTTGCTGTAATTTCCAGGACCTATTTTTTTAATTAGTGAGCAGGTTACATGCAACAGTGCCTTATTTTCCAGAAGTTGTCACCAACTTATGTGCGCTATTAAACATAGATATCAGAACCGTTTCCTTAGGTACTTTCATTTGTAATTTACAAAAACCTAGTTGTGTTTGTTGTACATTAGAAACACAGGGAGCTCATAGCTTATTCCAAACCCAGAAAATACTTAAGCCAAGACAGTTCGTCTCAGCCCCATCAAATCTGTTGGCCTTGATCCTCCTCATTAGTTAATGTCTGAGTAAAGAAGGGGCTCGGCTTGACTCCCCCTCCAAATCCTGTCTGAGTGAACTTCATTTTTGCTTTTGTAGAAATGAGTGCAGAACAGGACCCGCTGGGTAGTTTGCTGAGGATCCTTCTGCTGCTCTCCTTCAGGTAATTCATTTTTTTCCCTTCCACGGGTATTCCAGGCAGTACCAAGTGCTGGGGGGGGGGGGGGGGGGGGGGCTTTGGGGAGGAGCCGCGGCAGCAATGGGCCATCTGCAGCCCACTACTCTGGGGAAGCTGGGACCACTTGTGATTTCACACACAAGCAGCTCTAATCTACAATAAATCTTATAAAATCAATAAAAATATGGAAAGTATATCATTTTAAAGAAAAAAACACGAGACATGGCCATTAAGGGCACAGCCATTCTAATACCTGTGTCTGGTTGAAACTGCAATTAAAAACATTCCAATAATAAATCTACTTTCAGCCTCGTTTAATGCTTTTAACTTTCTTGAAAGTTCAAGCCGGTATCCCAAAAATGTGCCAGGACTTTCACAATGTATTTTATAGACTCATAAATAAATATGGCAATTAATCTAAGCTATATTTCTTTCATATTTGATGACAATTTATTATGACACTCACTCATTCAGTGCACAAAAACTCTAATGCACTTAAAATCGGATTTCAAACCAAACGTTTTATGGGAAAATATAGTATTGATCATCCATTTAAAGATATCATGTGATGATTCATAACCTGCTATAAAAAGGATCTTATGAGGACATTCAGAATGAGTTTTGTGGACCATTCTCGCCACAAAATCCAACGTACGAGATCTATAGTTCTCAGTGATGTTTTATAGTTCTGTTGAGAGTTTTCACCTACAATGTTATTGTGGTTTATGATGGATAGCAGCTTTAAAATAAAACATTTTGCATATCTAAAAGGAAATTACATAAATAGAGAGTAATTTGTTAAACATTTACTGGCACTTTTTGTCCATTTACACAAATTCACGCACAAAATTTGTTCCTTTCAAGGATAATTTCCACAATTTTGGATATGTTAATTGGGCAGCTTGTGCAATACACATTTGCTACTGTGTCCTTTAATAAAACGTGACCCAGAAGTCATATGGCTTCACAAACTGCGCGTTGCTGGTTTGGAGATACACCCTCTGCCGTGGGCTGCTCGGGAAGCTGCAGCGGCTTGTGCTTGGACATGCCAGCAGCAGTAACGTGCGGTCAGCTGTCCTGGCCGTGTGGCGTCTCATTGGAAATGTTTTCAAAGCCGAAAAACTCCAGAAGATACATCCTGAAAATGCAGGCGCCCAGGGTAATTTATTGGTAGTTGCGATCGGGTGCAGAAGGAAGGAAGGGGATTGCTCCATATTGTACACGGCGTACCGGTTCACGTCCAGGCTGCACGACAGGCTTTTCCAGACACTCACCACCAGCCTGGAGACACTTCTCACTGGAAATGCTGCTGTAGTTTCCCCTGCATGTGGACCAGCTCTCGGAGCCCAGCTGGGGCTGGTGTGCAGCCATGCTGGCGATCAGCGTGGTTTCCGTGCGGAGGGAGGGTGAGGAGGAGGACAGAAGTGGGAAATGTCTTTTTCTACCTTTGTAAATAATTGGCGTCTGCATTTGTGGGCCTGACTGGTCCCCCCGTCCTCCCAACTCTGCCTGCCCGCTGCCTCGCTCAGTTCACGTGAGGGCCCATGGGGTGGCTCCGGGCCGCAGTGGAGTGAGCGTCCCAGCCAGCGAGAGCCTCCAGCCCTACCTGGGACAGGTGTCCTGCAAATGCCTGGGGTTTTCCAGCAGTTGAAAATAGCCAACTTCTCTCATTCTCTGAGATTCTTAATATAATTATGTTTTCCTGTTTGAACAGCTCATAGTCATTGCCAGCCTAATTATTTTCTGGATCTTTCCTTAAAGCCATAGGCTTTGGGTGGTGACACCAGTGCTTGGAGAGACAGCAGAAGGAAATAAGTGGTGAAGGCTAAAGCACTTGGTTAAAGAAGAGTCTCATTTATAAATCAATTTTAATAACATATTTAAAAGCTCTCACATTTGCCTTTAATGTGTTTCCATTTCCCCCTTGGTCATTAATATTTAAAATATTTTTCTTTACTGATCTTTTTTCTATTGTGTCCTTTCTAACTTTTCTTTCTCTCTTTAATCTGCA
The DNA here is from genome assembly GCA_008921705.1 of Burhinus oedicnemus. Lineage (NCBI taxonomy): Eukaryota > Metazoa > Chordata > Aves > Charadriiformes > Burhinidae > Burhinus > Burhinus oedicnemus. Next base: position 639,042 of record VFFE01009205.1, read on the forward strand.
AACAGTGAGTTTTTGAGAAATGCATAATCCATGAGAAATCCAGATAATTTGATACAGGAAAAACCTTCAATCCCATAAAAGATATTTCAGAGGAGTTGAGTAATTGTTTAAAAGTTATTCCAAACAGTTTAACTCGTAAAAGGGTATACATTTTCACTGATGGACTTTCAAAATGAGAAGACACCGTTATTTCTATTAGGAAGTAATAATCAGCAGTGAACTTTTTTTTAGAAAAACACACCCGTGGATAACATTTTTTCAGCAAGCCTGTCAGGGAGGTGGCTTCATTCCACTGGTGATTTAAGGGCATGAGATTTGCTGGAAGTCCACTGCACACCAGAGGCTGACTTTACTTTTGAAAATGGGATTTGGGTTCCTTGTACACACCTCTCAGGTGGAGATGTCTCTTCAAATGTACCGCTAAAGAAAACAAAAGGAGAGGACCTAAGGAGGAGGGTCAGTAACTGGTCTCCCACGCGGGGTTGAGTAAAAACCTCAGACATACGCTTTGGAGGATTCATCACATTTTATAAACGATGTGAATTTTATAATGTTAAAATGCAGCCGTGATGTGGGTGATTGCAGCCAGAGGTGGGTCTAGGGGCCAGCCATGCTTTCTTCCAGTTTAATTGGAGAGAGCAATTGCAGCTCCGTTTGAGGACGGGGGAAGAGCCATTCCTGTAAGGCCTCAATTAAGTGGACTTGTTGCACCTGGAGCAGGAGGAAGCAGTGGGGCTGGTTGGAGGCAGGAGCTGGGCTGTGGTTTAGGATGAAACGTGGCTGGAAGCAGGAGCACAAGCCATATTGGGTGCAGGACTGGGCCTTCTCAAGGTGGGTGGGAAACACGGTGGTGTCCCCAGTGTGCTCACGTCTTCCAGCTGCACTTGTGCTCGGTCTGGGGAGTGCCCTGGGACAGGCAGTGCTTACTGAGGGTCTTCCTGGGCAGTGGGGGAGACGGTGGGCAAAGGGGCTGCAAAGAGGGGAGATGGTTTCCTGAGGCTGTGGAACAGCTCAGTAGCAGAGGTAGGAGTTACCTCCCTCCTTAGTCAAGGCATGCAGCAGTGCGTAGCTGGAGTAGCGTATCATCTTGGAGGAGATAACAGGAGCTAAATTTAATGTGTTGTAAATGCTCTAGAGACAGAGGGGAAACCTCCAGAAAATAATTCATTTATATATCATGGGGAGGCTCTATGGGCAATGAAATGACATGTTTTATTGTGGAACAGAGTAATGACGGCTCATCAGAGCCACTGGAAAGGTTTTTAGACACTTAATAATATTGGTTTGGGTTTTTTATTTTAATTTTATTACTTTAGTCAGTAATTTACTGTGCTTAAGAAGTGCTTATACTCTTCTTAGCTTGTGCTGGGTTTTATGTTTTTATATATATACACACACACGCGCGTGTTATTCTCAGTCCATTATTCATCTATGAATTCTTCATGACTTGTAAATGGGCGATGAAGCAAAGAATACTAAAGTGTAACGAAGATGGAATGGGGAGCTGTAACATTTATTATTTTCAAGGAAGAGTTTAATATGAAGATGTTATTGTCTGAAGTTTTAATATCTACCAGGGAAATGCTATAGCTACCGTGGCCATTTTGCATTTTTTTGATTTTTCTCATCTTTGTAAAATACGTACTGGTTTTTTGGTGAATGGGTTTAGCAGCAGAGATCTGTACTGGTGGTAGGGGTGGAGGAGACATTTGTATATATTTCACTGGCTGTTATTGAGAGCGAAAGATGAGTTGTACCAACCGCTGATGCAATGAGTGGTGGGTCTGCCCAGGTGCCTTCCTGGGGGTGGTGGGGTGACCCTGGGAGATGCTGCTTCTCCACAGTTTCAATTCCATGTAATAGCGCAGGCTCCCACAAGGCTGAACCCTAAATGATGGACACAGGCTTGTTCCTCTGCTCAGTTTGTTCCTCATGCATCAACTCCCAGTACCTCTTTGATTATGCGGACTAGAAAAAGCCTGAGTAAATGTGCAGCGGGCAGTCAGCAGCATTGGAACAGCTTTGATGCGAGGTCCTTGCCTGGCTTGCTTGTGCTCCTCATCGCTTTCTGTGTACGTTTACTGTGTAAAATTACTCCATAAAAACGTTGCCCCATAGATTGTTTTACCTATTCTGTTGAGCCTAAATATTTATTCAACCTCCTTCTGCTGCTTGTAGCCTGACTCTGAGGGGGTTTCATTGCAGAAACAGCGGATTGCCTCCCTCGTGTGCTGTGCTAGGGAGAGACTGAGCAGGCAGGGCTGCACCTCCGAGGGGCCCTGAGCTTGCCGCTGTGGGCACAGGGGAAAACAGCCTCGTTCAGTCTGTCCCCACAGCCCCAGCCAGGCGGCCTCTGCTCCCAAACAACTTGTGTGCGGGGCTGTGTGTGTGTGTGTGGCTCTCCCTGGAAGAGGGTCACTGGTCTGGGGGCTCTCCAGTTCGGGGCTGGGTAGCACCATGGCCAGAGTGGCCTTCTTTTGTCACCTCTATGCCTTTGGTTTGGTCATGTGTGCCAAATAAGCCCTGGGCAGTAGCAAGCTAAATTGAACGTGTACCATGATATGAATATTGTTTTATTTAATAAATATTAAATTAATTCCCATATGAATGACTAAATGCCATGTACAGACTGTACACAATCAGTCTCTCTAGTATTAATAGATACGATATTTGCAGGAGCAGTATCCAAAACTGGTAAAAACCATATTGTTTGTAGACATAGCGAGTGAACCCCACAGGGAAAGGTTCAAACTGCAGTGGGAAGAATGTCCTCACTGTGCCAAAGGATGGTGTGTTGAGGTTTTTTTTTTTTTTCAAGATGGCATCAGTTTAGTCTGCTCTTGTACTCCTTTTCTGCTGTTAATTTGCCCCTTATTTGTTCCTCCAGCCTAATCTGTGTGGTATAGCGATGAAGCAGAGCTGCATTATTGGAGCTTAGAGAGTGAGGGGTAACAGTGAGGGTTATCTGGCAGATCTCTGACTTAAAGAAATGCAGAAAATATAAAACCCAGTATCCTTCATAAACTGGATTTGGTCATTAGTGCACAGTGTTACACTAGTGTGTTCCTAAAGCCCCAGTAGTGGAAATCTCTTTGCTGTGTCGCGGTTGAAGGCTGTGTGATCCAGTGTGGTGAGTAGCCAAGGCTCAGGGCAGCGCATCGTCTCATAACAGCAGAGCCGACTGTGGTTTGCATCAATGAGAGACATTGTTAGGTCAATTTAAAACCAGAGCCTTAAAGTCAGTGTAATTATGCAAATGTTGCCCTTGCTATTAGCACTTTTGCCCCGATAGCTTTGGTGTATATTTTACAAATGAAGTTACTGTCACATTTCATTATGCTGTCTACTGACCCATTGCTTTGGAGATGCTGTTCTTGCTCTCAGGTATCGGCTGTTCCTGCCACCGCCGCATGTGTGCTCTGCCACAGACGGCGTGACACAGCCCAGCGGAGACCCATCTCTGCTGGTGTTTGATGTGATGGCTTTGAAGAATTCTGTTAGTGTTCAATACAAGTTGTGACTGCCCCCAAACATTTTTCTTTCTCCTCTCCTGAGTGTTTCCCTGCAAATGTTACCTGTTCTCACTGAACTCCCGTCAGCCTAGTTTCTTTTCAGAGTCTTTGAAAAAGGCCTTGGTACATTTAATTATTAAACCTGAAAGCAAGGAGTGTTTTGGGAAAGGTAAAGGGAAGCAGAGCAGGTGACTGAGATTCATTGGTTTAGCATTGGTCTAAAAATGCTTCAGTTAATTGAAAGCTTTACCATTAACTCAGTGGTAGAGTGTGTGGCTATTAAACAGAGCTGGTAAAATCTGCTGGATTTTCACACAGTGCAGTGGAATAGCTCTCTTGGAGAAAGATCAACAAAAGAAAGGCCCAAACTTCATTCCTTGCATGATAAGGATTATTAATATCTAACAAAAAAGAAAGATACTTGACAGCCAAAATCACTTGCAAAATCTTTGTGTATTTTGAGGTTACCCAAAACAGATTGTGATTTATTTCTTTTAGACCAAGAAAATAAAATCTCGGAGCTCTTTTTATTGGATGCCTTTCTTAGTCCTGCAAGCTTCTGCTTGCCTTCCATGATAGCCACAGACACCAGATTTGGGGCATGCCACAGGAGGAGCAGGGTTTCCAGCTCCCTTCAATGAGACCTTAAACTTCCTTGGAGAAGGCTCAGTCTCAAGTTTTGCTGGTTTAAGGATTTTTCTAGAGAGCCTTTCCCAGGGTAGTTGATGGCAAATTTTGAAGAAGCGAGCATGTGGAGAGGATGGCTTCTGCCTTTCTGGGGCCAAACTGCTCATTGCTCTCTACGTGGATCTGAGTGACATGCTGCTCACAGTGAGCCACTTTGCTCTGGTTTGGGCTTTTGCTCTTCTTTTCAACTTACTTAGTGGAATTGAACCTCTCGGAGGCTTTCTGCTGACATTGGTGGTGTTGTAAGAAAGGTCAAGCTTCAAGTCACATTCAGGACTGTAGTGCTTTCACTGGGGCTGTCTCTAGGTGTTTTTTCCCCTTAAAGAGATCCTGGTTCAACTAATGCATTTTTCATTTTAAACTCTTGTAAACCTTCTCTGTGTGTACTCAACCTCAGCCTGACTTGGGTTTGCTTGCTGTCGGACTTTAACAAGAGCTAATCAGTTTAAATGCATCTGCAGTTGGGTTTTGCATCAGTTCAATGAGGTCAATTTAAAATCGATTTCCTAAAGCTATTGCAGGGCTTCCCATATCGACAGGTCAAAGCATTATTGAACACCAACTTAGTAACAGCCCTGTTTGCATTGTAGTGTCTTCATCACTACGTCAGTGCCTGAGCACTTCAGGAGCCCCTGTTTGAGTTCATAAATCAGAAGGGAGAAATAAATAAAAGCAAAGAGTGATGTGAGTACCAGTCTCTTTCATGAATCCAGGCCATTGTTGAAAGCACATCAAGCTGTTGGTAGATAAATATTTTCTTGGAGTCAAGAACAGAGAAGCATGTGACATTTCAATTACTACTGTTCATATTTAAATGTAAATAAGTGGCTTCTTTACTCTATAATTCAACAAACCTTATAATTATGATCTTATGATATTTTCATAGCACTTGTAGCAACATATGGCACTTCAATAAGCAAAGAAGGCAAGAAATTAAATTAAGAATTTCTGTGATGTTTGTTTGTGTATTTGTGGTTCTGTTACAACCCCTTTGTTTTAAATACCTCATTTCTTAATTTAGCAGTTTATATAATTGGAATGAATTTACATGGAACAAAACTGAGCCTTGTGGTTGGGTTACTGCTTAGGTTACTGCTTGTGTCCTTAATCTGATGTAGGAGTTTTCTGCTGAAAAAACCCCACAGCTCTAAGCAGCTCAATAGTATTGCCAAAGCTAAATGATAATTAAGGACTGCATGGGTCAGTGCCTTATTAGTGTAAATTATTTTAGCTCCTGCAAATCCTTCTGTTCACAGCACCGTGCTGATAGTTTCAGACTACGATCTGTGCGAAGGCTATAAAATATTGATTTGACTTGTAATGCTTCTTGATATCTATGACTCAATTCACAAGACCTGTGCAATATCAAGGCTTGAACTGGAGGGAACACTCAGGCCCTGACCTGATTCAGTAAAATGCCGATTAACTGAGTTTTAATAATAAAATACAGTAAGGCGCATAGCAGCACCTGGGCTTACTGATCAATATGGAAAGTGTAGTAATATTTTATACCAAAAGATTTTGCTTATAATCTCCTTCCCCAGCCTTTGACCCTGTTCTGCTTTATGTACAAGTTATTGTTTTCAATATACTAAAATACAGAGAAGGGAAATGACGCTGGGAACTCCTTAGGCAACAACTGTGGTGCAGTGCATGTCTGTAAAGTGAGTAGGAGGCAGCGAGGTGTCCAGTGGAGGATGGCCTTGCTCCCCCTCCCAGGGAGGCACCATCAGATCCACCGTAGATAACCATTGCTTGGAATTGTCTCCGAGTTTGTCCTGAGTTTATCGCCTGTGATGCTGTATGCGGCCCTCGCTTTAGTGGGAGAATGCCAGAACTAGCTGGAATGAAGTTCTTCATGAAGTTCAACAAGGGCAAGTGTAAGGTACTGCACTTGGGGAGGAATAACCCCATGCACCAGTACAGGTTAGGGGCTGACCTGCTGGAAGGCAGCTCGGTGGAAAGGGACCTGGGAGTCCTGGTGGACAACAGGATGACCATGAGCCAGAAATGTGCCCTTGTGGCCCAGAAGGCCAATGGCATCCTGGGGTGCATCAAGAGGTGTGTGGCAAGCAGGTCACGGGAGGTTATCCTCCCCCTCTACTCTGCCCTGGTGAAGCCGCACCTGGAGTACTGTGTCCAGTTCTGGGCTCCCCAGTTCAAGGACAGGGAACTGCTGGAGAGGGTACAGCAGAGGGCTACAAAGATGATTAGGGGACTGGAACATCTTTCTTGTGAGGAAAGGCTGAGGGACTTGGGTCTTTTTAGTCTGGAGAAGAGAAGGCTCAGAGGGGATCTCATCAATGCCTATAAATACTTAAAGGAAGGATGCCAGGAGGATGGCACCAGTCTTTTTGCAGTGGTGCCCAGTGACAGGACAAGAGGTAATGGGCACAAACTTGACCATAGGAAGTTCCATCTAAACATGAGGAGGAACTTCTTTACTTTGAGGTTGGCAGAGCACTGGAACAGGCTGCTCAGAGAGGTGGTGGAGTCTCCGACTCTGGAGACATTCCAAACCCGCCTGGACACTGTCCTATGTAACCTGCTCTAGGTGACCCTGCTCTGGCAGGGGGGCTGGACTAGATGATTTCCAGAGGTCCCTTCCTGTGATTCTGTGAATGCAATGGAAAATGAAGTGGCACTGAAAAAAACATTCTCCAGTTTGCAGGGGTGGTTGATGCTCTTTGGCAAGGGAAAAGCAGCAGTAAGGGCTTCTCTGTACTAGATCGTCCATAGTGGATCCCAGAAAAATGGGGTGTTAGCTTCTGCAGCGGCAGAAGCAGTAGGAAAGCTGTCCTGCCACAACACTGCCCTCTCACAGTTAAAGAAATCATATGTTTTCTTTAAATGCTACTGGGTGATATTGCAGGACAGTGAGATTGGACGTGTGTGTACTCCCTTTGTGAGTGATGATCACTAGAGTGTGACTTCAGGCTTCTGAGATACCTGAGGAGGTTTGTTTTTCTGTCCTTGGAAGTACTTCCAGAGTTTTCGGAGCTTCCTAACTCTTATGCCCAATTTGGCTACTGATGAGCAAAGAAATGGTAATTCAACTGAGTTGTGATTAAATAAATAAAAAGACAGGGAGGAAATCAAACTGTGCCTCAAAAGGGAGTGCAACTACAATGAGACTTATATCACACAGTGTAAATGATTGGGATGGTATAATAAAATATTCACAGAGCCTCTTGAAGTACATGTTCTATAATATACATTTTAAAATAGCGTTGGGTGTTATTGGCTGAAAGCAATTTATCATTCACTGTGAATTTTAGATGTAGCTAGGCTCTGGCACTGAGCTAATGCTTAGCTTATTCCTTTTATACTCTGTGTTTTGTAATATCCTCCAGAATTAAATCAACATTGCAGTTGGAAACTCTGAAGGCAATTCATGTCTGTGTGGCTCTTGGGTTTGGGGTTTTTTTTTTTTTTTGGGGGGGGGGGGGGCAGGGAATGAGAGCTGAGGCTTTGAATGGGTCATTCCCTGCAAAGCACGGCACTCTCTGTTATTCTGAAGCACCGGCTCAAGGAAACTGGCTTTGGAGTTGCTGCTGTTCATGTCAAGGCAAGTGTTGTACACAATATATGAAGTGTAGTGTAAATAATTTAACTAGCCTTTGAACATGGAAATAGCAACATGATAAAGTAGCAAAACATAACAGGTTTCCAGCCAAACACATCACTGACTAGTTAGCCTAGCTAAAACAAACGTGGTTTTTTTTTCCTCAAGTGAAACTGATTTAAATGCAAGAAAAAGGCTGCAGAAAGCTGTGTTTGCAGATTAACAGCACCCTGGTTATTTGCAGCTGCAATAACTTCCCCACTGGCAGTGGAGCTGGGAGCGTGCACTTAGGAAAGAAGGAAGGCAAAAGCGGGTGCAGTTGCGTGAATGAGGAGGGAGAGTTATTGGCATCTGGGGCAAGCTCCCTGTTTGACCGAGGTGTGACGTTTTAGCATGGCGATGGCACAAGTCAGGGGTCTTGGAAGATCCCAGGTCAGACTTTCACCTGGAATCATCCCACTGACCTCAAGGCACTCATCTGCTCATTCACCTGCAAAAATTAAGGATGATAGTTTTTTCCCCAAAACATACAGAAGTCATTTTATATCCCTGCCAAGTAATATTGCTTCAGATGAATGGGTTGTGCGTGTCCTGCAGTCTCTCTGGAGTCTTTATCTCCATTTCCAATAGCGTGTAGACAGTCAAATTTTAAAAGCCACAGTGCTGTCACACCAAGGATTTTCTTAAATGAAAATCTAATTCCTGAATAAACCTGCAGGTCTGACACTTGTGTGAGTTTGCGCCTGCCTGAGCGGGCGCCCTTGTGGAGCAGTGCTGGATTGAGTATCTCTTGGCTGAATTGTTGCAAGCTTGCGTGGTGTATTAACCTGAAAAAGCCTTAGGCACGAGATTATCTCTTCTTGCACATCATCTTTTAGGCATCAGCAGCAGTGTGTACGGAAGGCAAATTTACTATTGGAACTATCAATAAAACATAGTTTGTCTGTTAAATTAGTAATCATGAAAAAAGCTCCCAAGGTTTTTATTCCCCCCCCTCCCTTTTTTTCTTAATGATTACAAAGCCAGTTTTAAATCATGCCGTAGGTGGAAATGCACCTTCTTAGAACTGTCAATGCCTAGGGATCTGCAGGCTACCTGGGGGCTTTATTGTTGGCCAGTGGTGTCAAGGGAGGTCTAAATTAAAACCTAATAATGATTAAGTTAAATGGCTTTGAGTACTATTTTGGGCTTGTTCAATCACAGATGCCCTTCCTGGGGGGCCGGTTTTCAGCCAGCTGAGGAGCAGTGAGCGTGGGGGGATGTCAGGAGGTGGGAAGTGATGATGTTTTCATCCATCTTTTTGTTCACTGTTGTGGTAACAGAACTGGGAGCGGTCTTCTGCTATACTGGCTTACACAGTTCTGTGATTAAGGCTGAAACTCCTTTATTACAAAGCTTACTTTCAGTGTGATTCCTTCTCTCTCTGAAAAAAAAAGTCATAATATCTTTCCTTTCAAAGCAGTATCTTCTGGGACATTGGGTAAAAATTGGGGAGAGTTTTAAAAATAATGATACTTTAAACATGGTGGCTGTGATTTTTCTTTTTGAAATTTATTCTAATACTTTTGGGCTTATTTTTAACTCCTGGAAAGCTTGGCCTAGAAACTTGATTTGTTTTGTTTGGCTGGGCTTACTGAGAATAAGGATGTCTGGGTGTATTTTGGAGGGAAATACGAGGATTAAAGACCTGTTTTGGTGCATAAAAATTATTGTTTATAATTTAAATGGTTAGAAATGGAAATAGAGTTGTTTCTGGCTCAGTTTGCTAGAGCCAGATGAGCTGAGGCAGAAGGAATTGTGCGGGAGAGGCACCTGGGAAGGAAAATGAGATATGGAAGGGCTGTAGAGGAGGTTGTTCAGGAATGGCATCATTGAAGTGTGGACCTTGGGAAGCTATAAGGTGGTATGTCACTCGCTCCATGTATGCACTGTTTGGTTACGTTTTCTTAGTTAAAACTACTGGACATGAAGCACAGCAGAAATGAACAGTACAGTAGTATGTAGGTGTAAACCAAGAGGCGGCACCAACGTCTGCTCCTCTCGGACTGTCATGCCTCACGCCCAGTTCAACAACGAGGGTCTCATAATCCCATCGCAGCCATTGACCTCCTGGGACTGCACTGGAGCTCAGTGGGGCTGGCTGGCACACTACCCTCCAAACTGGTACTTCCAGGAATGGTATTTGTGGTGGAGTGAGTAGTTGGTGCCTTATATTGCGGACACCCAGCATGAACCCCAGCTGTGGGCATGGTTATTTTAGAATACAGTGGGTGTCTTTTTCTGAGCTTGCTGCAGTTGGACTATTATAAGCCTTTGAGGAAATGATTACTTCTCATCAACATGTGTTTTTGGATGGCTGGAGGAGTGCAAGTACTTTATTCCATGACAGTTCCAGGTCTAATCAGATGCACATCTTGGGTAGCAGGCACATATATTTTGTTGCAGATGCATCTTTTTCACATTATCTTCTCTGTAGTGCAACGTATTGGAAGCACAGAGAAGAGAACAACTTGCTGGACTAGGGATTAGTGATTTCTTTAACTCTTCATGCTGCCAAGGTAGGAAGTGAGACAAGTGAATGTTGCAACCACTGGATGAAGGCATGTAGAGTAACACCAAGAAAGCTGAGTTGATCCTTCAGTTTGGCAGCTCCCTGGGGCAGGTGGTACATGATGGTAGGTTCAGGCAGACCCTGGCTTGTTGGCTGTGCTGTTTGCAGCAGAGTTCAGTGGGAATGACGGCAACGGGAACGAGCAGCTAAACCTCATCAACTACTCAGGAGAAGCTCTTCTACCTTTTGCTTGACCAGCATGGCCTTGTTATAACTAGTCCCGCAGGACTTAGCCAATATTTTCTTGACTTTCTGCTACAGAGGAAACTTCAGGCATCATATTGATTTGGCCCAAGATATTATATGTGTGTTTATTTGTCAGCAAAGATGTACAGAAATACTAGTGCTCTCTTTTAATACAGACTCAGCTGTTTGCTGATCAGCAGTGACTATTTAAATTGACCGATCTACCTCACCCTGACTGGAGATCAAGGGATCAGCACTTAATTTCATTCCTTGAATAAAGATTTTTATATATATCTATATCTCCACATGGAAATATCAGAACATGAAAGGTTAAATCAATATGGAGTTTTACATTGCTTAAAGGGCATTTGCATCAAAGCAGCCATGAATGCAATTCACTTGTTTAATGAATTTTTTATGCTTATTTAATGAATTTCACAAAGGTTTGGTGTTTTTCATAAAATGGATAAGGACTTCCAGTTTTATGAAATAATAAAAATGGAACTGAAGTTATGAAATGAGCAATCTCATTAGTTAGGCATGATATATTCATATGAAAGTGTACATGTTTCTGAATTATTGCAAGCAGCCCTATTGCTCAAATTGTAACTTGTTATAATAGTATTGCAAATATGCCTTTAGTTAAGATATCAGGAAGTGACAAAAAATTTGGTTTTGATTGCTAACAATGATTTAATTAATACTTACTGTATTTAGCATACTATGGATGTGTTCTTTCTTTCAAAAGTGTATGCTTGTATCCTTCATTGGTAGATAATGAAATGCAGCATGACTAGCCCCTTTTTGCTAGAATTCTAGCTTAATTTTGTGTTTGCAGAGCTTTACCCTCTGTTTTATTATCCTGATGAACAGAGGAAAATATTATGATGGCCTGCCAGTAGTAAGAACGTGCCTTATTTTGCACCTTGGTGCTTCTGTGATCTAATGTACTTTGGGAATTGCATCATCTTGCTAAAAAGTTCTCTTAACTTAATGACACTTCCCCAGAGTAAGAGGAGATTGTGTGAGCATCTCTTATTTAAATAACTTGTCTGGGTGACTATACACAGCAGTGTTGATTGCTGGTGGGATGTTGTGCTCCTCTCCAGCAGGAACAGCAGTAAGGCTGTTACTTGTCCTTGTATTTGGAAAGGAGAGATGGATGTAGTCATCCTGTCTTATTAAACTGTGTGTTTGAAAGCTGCTATCCTGATTTTGAGCACCTTGGAGTTCAGCGGGGTTGCTCATGGGCACCAAACTACAAGCCTGGGCCAAGGTGTTGCTACGTGCAGACTGATTCCTGTTGACTTACGTGTGTCTCCAGGCTTGCTGGCCATCTGGGTCCCACCACACCACTTAAGAAATGTACTCCAGTTCCATCCACCAGCTTGGGTATTTACATTGTGCTAGGGTTATGGATGGTACCTGAGTGTGTTTCCTTCATCCCTTCCCTCTCCTCCTTCAGCTATTGCAGGCAAACCTTCTTTCCCTTTCCTTTCTGACATTTTGGAATGACTTATGAGTGCCCTATCCAAAACAACCTTTATGACATGCCATAACCAGCGTATTGCAACTACACTCAGTGAAGCCGTTCCAAGTGGAGTAAAGGAAACCCACTGCCCAGCCCTGCTGGTTTACCGCCCTCGTGCTCCGCCAAGGCAGCAGGCAAAAATATTGCACTAATAAGAGATAAAGCAGGACTTTCAAAATTAATGATCTTGCCTTATTAGACATCCACTGCGCTATACTCATAAGTATTCTTGTTAAATATATGCATTAAGACACAACAAGGCAGAGCAACACGGTAGGATAATGGTCCATCATTGGTGGTTACTAGAGGAAAAGGAGAAATTAAAGGCCTTTTGACCCATGAAGTGTCATTATCGCACTCTTTGGCATGCTTTGAAGCCTTCTTGTGATTGCACAATTAGCCAAAGATACTTAAAGGAGAAAAAGCCGTGTTTACATCTGCTTCTGCTGTCTCCCCTCCTGCAGGGCATCAGGGTGCAGGTGGAGCTGGTGTTGTGCCTGTGCTGCAGCAGAATGGGCCCTTGGGCAGAGCAGCTCCAGCCTGCCTGGCCCTGCAGCAGTGCTGGAGAGGGGGGTGCCACCTCTCTTAGAGCCCCCCCTGAGCATCCCACATCCCTAGACCGCTTGCTTTTGGAAGCTTGTGCTGCTGTATCTGCACTCCTGGGATGACTTGTCTGGGCTGGATTGAGGATGATTTTGTACAATGCAGTTTTTATCTGTTATGCCTCAGCCGTGTAAATATTGGTATATTTATTCTTAGAAATCAAATTCAACATGATAGGTGTTTAGCACCTTTAAGACTTTAAAGAAGGGGTTGGGGCTATGTGTGGTCACACCCCAATGATGTTAGCCCACGGAGGGGGTACATGTAGTCCAACATCTTCCAGCTGGGGAGGCTGCTGGGCCACCCAGAGCATGGAGAGTCCTGTCCTCTCCCTTACCTGGGCTGGACCACCTTCTCCCTTCACAGATTCTGTGTCCTTGCAAACTAGAGAAGAAACAGTGTTTTGCTCTTGAAGACAGAAGCATTTTACAAAAGTAGCAGAAGCGTGGCAGGGTTAGGTGACTTTCCCTGCATCGTGCAGCAAATCCCTCCTTGAGCCAGGGTGGGTACTGAGGTCTCCTGAGACCATGGCAGTGGTTCCACCAATGCTCTGGGTTTGGTGAGGCTCAGGAACCCTCCTGGAGCTCAGCCAGCCTAATTACAGTGCACCTATTGTGGGCAACAGTACCTGAGAGTTTCATAGTGTTGCACCAGATTTAATAACTAGCTGGTATTTAATTTGTGGTGTGAAATAACATCTCTTATTATATCTAACATAAATATTTACTTGAGAGATTTGACTGCAAAAACATTTGCTTGCCTTCAAAGCCTATCAATTTCTCATCTGTGGCTGACAAAGAAAGCTTTGAGTGCTTAAATTCATTTCTAGAAATTAAATTACAATTTTCAACACTAAAGCTTCTGTGATTCCAGACACTTTTCCTTTCCTTTTATTGTGTTTGACAGCAACTAGACTCTCAAGGTAAGTGATGGAGTGTAGTCCTATGTAAATGTAAAGCATAAAATGAAAACTGGGGGGAAGAAAAACATTTAAGGTAGGAAATTAGAACAGTTATTGAGTTCCACACTATGGTTAATGAGTGTGCAGAAAGAAAACATCTTCTTGGCCTAGTGAGCTGGAGCATTACAACTGTTGCAACACTTCTTCTGTTTTTAGAAGGAAATAAGTAATAACCCCGACACATGGGAAGTCTTCAGTTTGCATTTTTTAATGCCTCAGGGGAGTGCAGTGTTTCTCGTTTAGAATCTGTTAAAATTTTCTTTAAAAGGCAGGTTTTGTTCTGAAACCAAAACAAAAATTAACATATTAAGCATATCTGTAGGTCAGGAGTGTATGGGAGAGGGCTTGGCTGCTTCACGAGGCCGTGGCTTTTTCAGAATTGCTCAGCTGAGGTTATAGGCTGCGGAGGGAAGACTGAAAATTACTGTCCCTTACTGAAATAGGTTCAGTGTATTCGTGATTTTTGCTGTGTTGCCCTGGATATAATTAAAAGCAGGCTGTAATCACACTGGAGGGGAGGGGTGCTGTGCACAGGTTCTCAGTTTTGGGGTGCTTTGCCATCCTGCCAGGGACGGGAGGCTGGGACAGGATGGTGTTGCCCCAGGGGAACCTTCTCACTGTTCACTAATTGCAGCCAGAGGTTGTAAATGTTACCCCTCCATCTGGGAGCAGAGGAGGAAAAGACATGTCTAAAGCTTGTTGGGGATGTGCTGTAGCATCCCATTGAAAGTCCTTTTTCTGCGCTGCTGGTAAGCTTATACTGTCCTCACTGTTACGCTTCAACTGGACATTTCGCATGTGTGGTTGGTAGTAGAACGTCTGGGCTAAATTGTCCTATGCTGAACTGAGTCCTGAGATAAATTGATTTGGTTTTTAAGGTGTGTGGCACAATGTGGTGCAGTTGGAAGATACCTAAAATTGCTGTGAATACATCCCTGTGGTTACAACCAAGGTATAGGGCTGTTTGCCCTGAATTAATGAATGTTGCTTCTCCCCTGGGTGAATTAGCTGTATGGGGTATCCTGCTAACACAGCTATGCAGCTTCTAGTATCTCACTGAATGTCTTACGAGGTACAGTACATGGTTTTGCATGCTGCTGTATCGTGCAGTTTAGGAATACTCTTGCACACTTCATGTGCTATTTAAAAATCCCTTTCATGCAAAGGTTGAAGTATTTTCATCTCCTGATGCCATTACTGAGCAAGCTTTTGAAAGGTGTGAGCAATGTGATCAATATTTTATCTTTTCCAGGCTAATAAGTTCATTATTATTGACACAGTGTGGCTGGCTTCATTCAGTCTGACAAATAACATCCCAAACAAAAGTAATGGGGATTTTTTTAATGATGCTTTCATTAGGAAATATCTCAGGGCCAGGCTGGAGCTTATGGTTGAAGCTAGAGAGGGGATATTTAAACTCTACTAGGTATAAATAACGTGGGACAGGGCAGGGACCCCCAGTCAGTCCCTCTCCTGGGCTGGCAGGAGCTGTGTTGTGAGCGCAGGGGGCTCATGTGGTCTGCGAGTGATTCTGGAGCCCACCTGGGCTCATTTGCCCCTCTTCTCTCTTTTGGCCAGAAATTTCGCTTGGGTCCTGCGAAACAGCCAGCTTGTGCCCAGCTGGCATCAAGCCCCGGTCCCCTCCCTCCACAACCTGCTCTGGCAAAGTTTCCACTCGGAGCAGGAGCAGCAGGGCTTTGTTTCTTGCTGCCCTTGATGGCTGGGAGCGATCACACTTATGACCTGCCCCTTGCTACCTCTCAAACTTAAATGCTGTTCTGAAGTTTGCATTACCTTTTTCGTTTCCCAGAGAAGTGGAGCTTAAAACTAAATGGTTCAAATCTGGATCAAGATTAAATAATTTGGGTCAGGTCACAGTCTCCGATGCCCTCCAGGAAACACAGTCAGTGGTTAACCTAATCAGCTCCTGTAATTCCACCAAATTCAGCTGAAACAGCGTTTCTCCAGTTGAAGGAAACTTGAAGCTTAATAGCAAGCATCCTGATATTTTAACTGTGCTTGAGAATAGTTTTGGCTCTGGTATTTGGAGAAAAATCCAGAAGCAGTGTCAGGGCATTGGTTAGTGCTGGTGCTCGGCACCTGGGTCCTGGTGCTTCGTATGTGTTGTGATGCCTCTTGCTTCGTATCATGTAATAATTAAGGGTGATCCTTTGGGTTAGACTCGTTTAGAAATTATATTGCTGGTTTAAAAGGAAGTACACAGGCAAGTCTGCAAACTGAAATAGAGTTTAAACCAAACTGAAAACTTTACTGGTTGTCAATGAAGTTTGATTTTTATTTTTGTGTGTATGTATATGTAATATATACATACACTTTTTAATGCCTCCAGAACTTGCAGCCTTCCCTAGAAAGGACTCTGATCCATAAAGGCTTTGTCATCTGTAAAACACAGTGGCCCCGTTGAGCTCCAGGCTGTGGAGGTGCTAGGGAAGCTGGGGCAAGTACTCTGTGAAACTGCAGCTTTTTGCTTGATGGTGCTGTTTTATTTGATTGACTCCAAAAGCCTTAAGACACACCTGGGGGAGATCACCAGAGGGACTGAGCATCTACTTCCACTTGTGCCTTTGAAACTGTTCCTTGTCTTGTGTCTTTTCTTTGATGACTCCACCTGCACCTTATGAAAAAAGTTACTGGGAAAAAGGCATAAACCAGCTTGCTTTGGCAGGCTGGGGTGACCCAGGCTCAGTATGTAACCGTGCTGCTGGCAGTCAGGGGCTCTCTGCCTCCTCCAGTGCTGTGGTCCCACCGCAGCCCCTGCGGCCCCTCGCTGAGAGGCGTTTGTAGAGAAGTTTTTTCTACTTGCAGTGAACTGACTCCTGGTTGCATCCAGTGCCTGCTAAAGTAAAAGGAGAGTCTGATGGGGCCCCAAATGTCAAGATCTTAGGGCTGCTACATATTTCTCTGCTTGGGGGAGAGGCCAAGTGTTCGCAACTTTAGAATGTAAAATGTAAAAGTACTTGGTTGTCAAATGCCATTAGCTGTTTAAAGCGTGACATCTCAGGAAATGCTTCATCGTAATCCTCCAAATGAAGAAATCTGAAGTGACCTTCAAACTGTTTGCTCAGTTTGGGTATCATGTTACAGGGTCAGATTGTGAACTTGGAGTTATACCTACTCTCAAATTGGTTTAAACTGCAGTCAGATAGCTCAAGTCCCAAAAAACCAGCTTTCACGTTTTCTTTACTTTTTATTTACAAGTAAAACCTAGGAGTAATGCCTACATGACAAAGCTTGTCCAGATACTCTTCTCCAGGTGTTTTCCCTGAGACACCTTTTGCTTAACAGCGCTGTTAGTTTAGCTTTATCATCTGCTTGAGTTTGCTTTCCTCTTCCTGCAGCCAGCTAAGTAATGGGAAAAGCTGCATTTAAAGCTTATACGTCGGCTGCCTGGGCTTTTGCTGCTGCATCTAGTTGTATTTCACCCCAAAAGGAAAAGCTTGGATCTATGACGCTATGTAAAGCAGAAAGTGTTCTGATATGTTTGGGTTTGTTCCTCGGTAGTATTTTAGTCATCTTGCTCTGTTAAGTGGTCCAGCGGAAGACATGTATGGTATGTAAGGACCGGCAATCATGGCTCGCCGAGGCAGCCAGTGAAAACAGCTTTGTAGTCAGCCTGATATGAAACTGTTCCACTAACAAGAATATGAAAGCAGAAATTACATAGTGTTGTGTGGAGCAAAGTTTATTCAACTGTGATGCTCAAAGGTCCTATTAAGCTGTCAGTTTGGTCTGCTTTGTCCTTGATTCTGCTCCACCAAAATTTAACATGGTTTCAGTTCTCAAAGGCAAACCCTTCCAAACTGACCTCCGTCTCCACCCAGGTTAATGCCCTTCAGAAAGACTTCTGTTACTCCAAGATATCATGATCGTCTCTCTGGTCAGAAGTCCTTCGTTCCTTGTTTAATGTCTTTTTTTTAACATCATGTTCCATATTCATCCTTGTATAACTCCAGGGGGCTAATTTGCCTCTAATTTCTGATAATAAAGAGGGGGTATGTGTTTGTGGTTGGTGGGCTGATAGCTGTGCAGCCTGTTATCTGTCCCTAATGTTATTCAAATTAAATCCAGGGCTGGGCGAGCGTCTTTGCAGATAAATTCATATGCATCCTTGTGAAGAAAGCAGAGGTACTAGTGGACCTGACAGTGAATTTCATGGTGGTGGTAGTAACAAGAAACACGTGATTACTGGTGATCAGGGATAGCCTTATTTCTTTTAAAGATCTATATAGTTGAGTATTGTTTCTACTTTTTATAAAAAACCTTTTCCTATTACTTGTTTTGACACAGGGAAAACATTACATTTCCATTAAAGAATGTCATTTGGGTCGTTTTTGCTTCATTTTCACGTTATTCCTCTCTGTTTTATTTCAAAGTACTATTATTCATGTTTACTTGTTAGATTGCTTCCCACACTCTTCTGAGCAGTGTGGCCGTCTTTCCCTGAAGAGTCCTCTGGTCCCAACATGGGTGTAAACCAGGCTTCCATTTGATCAGGCTTCTTAGTGGCTAGCACAGACCCCGCTTGGCATGCTGTAGGTATTAATCATCCTGCTTCTCCTTTACTCGTGCCATAGCATCCTGCTGGGGCTGAGTCTCTTGTAATCCATCTTAACAAGCTGAGGGTTGCCTCTAGAAAAGAGGGAGAGACCATAACATCTTTCAAGACAAGTAATAGTACCAAGTGATGTGTAATGGATGTGACTGTGCGAATCATCTGCTTTTGCATGTTTTAATATTGGAGACCAAGGGATGGGTGAAGGGATAAAGGGAACTATGAATTGTTAAGAGGTTTGCCTTAAATTTGTCAGTCCCGTGTACAACATCTGCATGTTGTTTCGCTTCCTTCCCCTCCACTTTAGAGAGTGCTGGATCAGTGAGGAGCAGATAGCTCAGTTCATAAAGCAGCGCTTCCGTAAACTATACACAGTTGAGGAATGTGCTTCTGGTGGATTTTTTCCATGAAACGCAGGGGAAGGATTCATGAGTACATAAAATAACAGCCTAATCAAAGAAATAAACAAGAACAAGTCTGTAATCTTCACAAAATTGGGGGGAAAAAGTGCTTCTGATGGACTTGCTCCTACTGTTTTCTTTGTAGCTGTTTCCAGAGCTCAGACCATCTGTTCCTTGTTGTAGGTTGTTAAGTGAAATGTGCTGCCAATACAAATAGCTCTGCTTGATGTTTGTTTGCATAAATTGTTTTGAAAGCTTCACGACGAATTTTAAGGATTACTTATGGGGTACAACTCTGTGGAGGCGGAAATATAAATTTGATGATGCATGTTGGAATCCATTAATTTGTTTGGAATTTATTATAAAAGCGAATATCCCATGTGTTTGGAGGAGGAGGGGGGGGGAAACAATTTAGACTTGAGCCCAGAAGGTTATGGTGATGATATGGTAACTTGGCCACATCGCAGTGAACGTGATGAATCTGCCTTCGCATCTTTCTAAGCTTAGTTGCCTTTCCTTACCCAACCAAACTCTATTCAGTATATCCAACTCAGAAAATTTCGAAAAAGTGAAATCTGCTTGGGTTTTCTCTGCCTTAGGAGTCTTAGAATCAGGTTTTTTTAATCTCTTGGATATTGGACAATTGTGTGGGATCAGTGGCCTTGAAATGAGTGACAAAGATAAGTAAGGTGAGTGGAGGGGAATTAGATTTGGCCACTGTTGATTATACGGTGTATGGTGACTTGGGATCTGCAGCAATGTTGTGCCATGGGTGCATGTGGGGGGGGGGTGGTGGTGGGAATAATTTCTGGTCTCCAAAACTAGTGATCTGAAGGCTGACACAAGATGAGGGAGGAAATGTGCATAAGGAGAGAGAGAGAGAAAGGATTTGATCAAAGCCATCTAAGCAGCAGAGCTTCTGTAGCCAGACTTCTTCATCCTGGCCTGTGTATGTGATGGTGCTGCCTGGTAGGGGAATGTTTGCAAGCTTTGGAGCAGGTTGTACAGAAGCAACTCTTTCTTGCAGTTGTGTACCTCCTCTTACCAGAGATTTAATTCTGGTGGTTTATCTTTAGCCTTACTGTATAGGAACTTCGACTAGTTGAAAATCAAATGGTTACCTTCCTTCCCACCAGACCTTTGATTCTGGATTTTGAATGACTGGGCAGTCAGATGTTCCTCTTGACTCTGCGAAACTGTACATTAAAAACACAACCGCACATACATGCACACACATGCTCCTTTGCTGCTCATCGCAGCTTCGCAGTGGTAATTCTCTGGTTTTAAGTGAATTGACCTGGCTGCTTTCATCTTCAGGTAATGCAGCCCCAGTTTATAATTCAGACCAGGAGCTTATGGAGATTTAGAAAGAGGCCCAGAGCTTTGCTTTACTGTGCCAGTTAAAGCATTTATACTGATGACAGTTAAATTGTTGAGGGCTCTGTTATTCATTTACATCACAGACACTAAGGTCCTCTGACGACCTACTGCAAATGTAAGCCAGATGTACCTAAACATATCTATTGTACATTTTACTTCATTTCAAACACTTCTCTTGACTTTCAACTCAAACCTTCTGTCTGTCTTGTCATGCTACAGTGTTTAATGATATTTTATTGCATTAGTTCACAAAACCCTTGAGTTTTTCAGTTGTCCTAAGCTAATGGACTGGATCTGTACCCATTTGCTAATACAAGATCTTTTTTAGTAGGTAGCAGAGCTATTAAACATAAATCAAGGTTTCCGATAAAATATTAGGTTTCTGCTGCATCTTACAAAAGGATAGTCTGCAGTTTTACCTGATTATTATATCTTACAAACTATAGTTAAAGCTTGTTTGGGGATTTACTGCATTCCATACCCAGTAATTTCATACAAATCCATAATGATTATTTTGTGTGTTCCTTTCATTTAGCTCATAAAAGAAACCACATAGTTCGCAAGCTGAAGAATCGAGAGCCATCCCCTATTATTTCCTTTGGAAGGATGCACTAAGAACCTTTTTTTTTTTTTTTTTTTTTTTAAAAAAAAAAAAAAAAAAAAAAAAGGAAGAGGGAGAAAAACTGAAGAAAATTAAAGAACAAAACAACCTTGACTCTTTAGGAAACCATCTAGAAACAAGTTTTGTGACTGTTCAGATCAGCCTTAATTATAAGGCAAACCTCAGCAAAAAGATCATGTTTACACTAAAAGACATCTTATGTGACTTCCGGGCTCACACGCCAAAAAGAGTTGGATTTAGTTTCAGAAAAAACAAATGAACATTCTTCACTCATCTCCCCACAGTCTTGATATTTTGATATGCTGCAAAGTGAGTGATTCTGGTTTTGTCTCTGACAGTTTTGCTTTTTTCAATAGCCACAAAAAAATATTTTTTCAAATCAGTGAAAGCATGAGTGTGTCACTAAATGATTGATTGCTTGCTGGGTTTCAGCCTTTGATAATTAAGCTTAACACAATGTCTCCTCTTCACTAGAGAATGGTATTGTGCCAGATTCAAACAACACATGAAAAATTGAAATCAGAAAATAAAAACCTTTTAAAGCCCAACTGCTCCCATCTGTTGCACAGTTCAGAAGGGAACATAGGAGTGGAAGAGGCACAGAGCATGGAAACCAGTAGGAGGAGGAGTGGTGAACTCCTTCACAGGCTCCACCTTCCACGCTCATAGAAGTGCCTCCACGTGAAGTTCTTGTTTCTTGAAGATCTGTCTCTTTTTTTACACTAAAATGGATTCACCAAGAGGGAATTTCAACAAGGATTTTTCTGAACTGAGTGGGATTTGTAGCATGTGTCCAACTGTATCTTTACAGACTCTAGTTGAGAATGTGTTAAGTGTGAAGATGTAGTCCTGCATCTTAGAACATGTTGCTTCTTGACAAAAAGGCAGATTTCTAAATGGAAGTCTAGAAGATGTTTCTGGCCATGATGTGGGGTATATTTGAGGGCTCTCTCACCAATTCAGAAAACCCACCCCCAAACCTGAAATGCATTTTCATCCTGAGCTTGCTCAGCAATATTAATGAGCCTTTTGTTTGTTAGCAAAACTGACTTCTCCCAGGCTGTAACAAGGTTAGCTCCTTTAGACAGACTGCAAAGTTTAGGCTGGAGTTTTTAACCTAAAAAAACTAAAACAGAAATGTGTGAGAGTGCTGGCTCACCTGAGAATTACAGGGGAGCACTAGGGGTGAATGTCCTGGTGTTTTGAGTTAAAGATATCTTGCCCTCTAAGTCTCAAAAGATTAGCAGTACACCAGGACTAGGGTTTGACTTCACAAAAACTTGAAGACAGAAGCCCCCGTGTATCTCATGGGAAGCTTTACTTTGATAAAGACTTTCAGCCTGTTATTTAGCTCAGTTTAGACAGTCAACCCAAGCTAAGGATGCCATCTTTTGCATTACAGAGCTGCTTGGAGAAGAATGAGCCCGTCCTCTGGGGACAGGAGTGCCTAGCAGTTGACAAACCAAGCCATGAACTGACCCTGCTGCATGTCCCCCATGAGAGAGGTGATGCGTGTGCAGGGAGGGGCACCGAGCAACTCTGAAAGGTGGGTAAAGCTTGGGACTGACTGTCCCACATGCCTATGGCTTTCCAGAGATGTTTGGCTACACCTGGGGTGGATTCTTACTGTGACACTTAGTTGTGCACAGCACAATGTTGAAGTAAAGCTGTGCTGGAGCAATGTGCTGAATAGGGATTACATACCTTCCCTTGGAAGTGGCCTGTGCTTGATGTAGAGCAGTGAGCCCAGGTCATTAAGTCTTTTTATATTTTGGGACAGAACTTATGGGTCTGACTTCTCAACTGTTTAAGGATGTGAGCCTTTGTCCAAAAGGCACCCCGAAGTCTCTCTGAGACTGATTCAAGAAAGGGATTCTGGACAAAATTGGAAAATTCTGGACAAAATTTTCTGTTGGACAAAATAGCTGAGGTTGCTTCTCAGTCTGAGAAGCCAGGAAGTGAGTAAACCATTTTCCTCTTGCTTTTGGCTGAAGGTCTGACTTTTTTAAAAGCTCTGCAACCTCTGAGCTCCTGGAAAGCTGAACCAGAGGGGTTGACTGATAAACACTTCTGAAAAATTGGGTTACTTTATGCTACTCCTTAAGGTTGTTAGCGCTGTCCAAGCTAAGCTCCTGTCTTGTCTTCTGTAAACTCCTATGACTTGTCTTGTAAAAAGCCAAATGGAAATGTCTGCTCCATGTCTTTATCCTCTGCTTTATTTGTTGCCTTGTTTCCCTGCTTAACTTGTCATAATACAGTTATGGCCAGGAGTTATGGTATTTAATGTCTCACAAACATAGGCAAGCAAAACTGAGTAGATGGCTTACTGTGTTAGGTTGATTTTTCTCTAGTGAATTAAAGCAACTTGTGCACGTGTGATCTATGATGAATTTTAGCAGAGGCCGCCATGGTGCTAAAACCAGCAGAGTTGCAGCCTGCACAGTTAGGGCTCTTTTGAGTTGGAGTAGGGAAGACTGAACCTTGTGACATGAGATAGGATTCAAAGTATTTGATTTGCTCTTTTTAGTCTTCTAGATTAAATTATCATATGCAAGCAAAGGAAAATGGCAAACACCATAAATACGAGAAGTGAGATGCTTACCTGTAGCTTTAGCAATAGATTGTCTGACTGATACTTAAGGTGACTTCTGCAGATTGCTAAAATATCTTCTGAATTGGATACAGCTGGGGAACTGTCTGATAGGAAGCTGAAAACTGGCCCATCCCATAGTGCCTGTATGCCTGTAGTCAAACATGCTGAAAATCTTCCCCCCAACTTTTTAAGGTGTCAAATACATGTAAAGTTCTGAATGTACCAGACCCGAAGGGATGTAAACCTGGTGAACTATGCTGTATTCGCTAAATTCCAATAATAAGTTGATGGATCAAACCCTGAAAGGAGCAGATTGTAGCCTGATTGACTGCTGGGATGGATGCAGTGCTCCGCCTGCTGGGAAGCCAGGCCACAGAAACCCTGTCTAACTTACATCAATGGGAAATTGGCATCTGGGCTGCTGATTTTGTACGCCATTCTTTGTAAAATGTAATCTCCCCCATTCATTCCTACAATGTGTTTTCTTTCCTTGTGACCACCACACAGTGTTTATTTGATCACGCTGAGAACCCACATCTTATCTGGCCTTCTAACTTTTTCCTTTTGAAAGAGATAACGGAGGAAGGGGGGATCAGAGCAGGGAGGGAGAGTGGTATTGTGGATATGTATCCTATTTGTATCTGCACAGTTTGTCACAGTTGAATATTAAAGCTCCTATTATTTTCAGCAGCCTTTACAATGTGAGACTGAAATTCTGTTTAGTTTTTACTGGAGCTGTAGTTTTGGCTTTTTACCTCTAAGAAAGATACTCAAGTTGCTCCATACTGGGAGGTTTGCTGAGTTCATGCAGTGCATACGTGAATTAGAAACAAATAGGCTCAATTTTGTAAGGTCTTACAGGACTGTTAATGGTTAAGCCTTGCTAAGGGATTGTGCTTTCTTCCTTTACCAGTTCTCTGCCCTTCATCTAGAACAACAACATTTTTACTTCGTACAGTCACTAGGAAAAAAAAAAAAAAGTTACTTTCTAAGTGACCCTTGACTATATTGGCTCTCAGGCTGACCCTAGGTTAAAGGATACAGAGATAGCTCAAGCCTGCTTTTTGTCAGCGTTTCCACTCTACAGGAACTCCTGGAGATGCCTTGGTGGGAATCCAGTGATAAAACTGGAGCTCATTTCTCACTTACAGAAAGGAAAACAAAACTGAGGAAAGAATGTTTCCTGCTACTCTTTGGTCAGTCGATAAGCTTAATTGGCCAGGCCTGCCTGCTTTACATTGATTGTACCTACTAATAAAAGAGCTATTGATTGGCACTTTATTTAGCACTGGCTTGCATGGACTATAGTTCCTGCTAATGTTATTACTACATCAACCTTTTCCTGTTCCCCAGCTCTTTAGCACTATAAATTATGTCAAATGTCACCAGTGTTTTTAGTATTCTTGGATTCTTGGACAGTTTGCTCTAAGTTTTTGACCTCCTTAGTACACAGTGTGTCATCTCTGATATGTGTGAAAACGTCTAATGGGATACAGGAGGAATGTAGATGCTCACTTGTTATGAAAAAGTACCGGAATTGTTATGCCTACATCTTATGTTTTAACTGGACCTCAGAAATCAAAGAAATTTATATTCTTTGACATCTATTTAATGTGACTGTGATTAGTGAGCAGTGGTGGCAGATTAATGGAGACAAATACCTGTATCTGGAAACCTGCACTATCTTTGTAACGTTGCTTTTACCAGTAGAGGTCGGCGTACAGGCTCCTGTCTATATGTGAAAGCCCCAGATAATGTAAAGATGGGGGTTGGTTAAATAACCTTGAGACTAAAAGCAAACATCTCCAGCAGTCCCAGACTTGCAAGCATGGCAGTTGGCTTCTTTGCCGCCAACGCTAGGGCTGTCCTGAAAGCAGAAATGTAATTGGGATGGAAGAGTCTGCTGTTAAAGCACGGAGTTCTTTAAAGCACGGTGGTCCTATGCCCATTGCAGGAGTGGATCTGGGACCTTGTGGGTAAGAAGTGCTGCTCTTGATTTCACGACAGAGGGTTTTGGGGCTCAAGCAAGTAACTGGTATTTCAGACCTGGTTTCAGTCCCCAGTCTGCCATAAAAGGTCTGTCCCGTTACCATGGATGAATGACACAATTTTCTGCATCCCATTGCAAAATGAATATTGATAGAGCCTAGCACCAGAAGCGCTGCCTCAGTTGAGGTTCTGCCTGTGCTCCTGTAGTATGGCCCCTTAGTGGGTTTTATAAAGAAAGTGTTTTAGACATCAATAAAAGTTCAGTAGAAATGAGCAAGAACAGCTGGTCAATACTAGTATGTAGTCCTCTCTTTCTCTAGGTGGTAAGAGTCAAAAAAAATGAAACAGTCAAAATATCCGGTTTTTAAGTTGTACGCTAGTTCGGAAGGAGCTTGGTGCTTCTCTAAATTTCTTGATCAAGTTCCAGTCTTTGTGGCTGGGTGGAAGTTGTTCGTGTGGGCATTACTGAAAAGCATTAACACTATTGAATCGTGAAGTTAATACCTAACTCTTTACTTCGAGTAAAGCTTGCACTGAATTTAATCGCTGAGGATAGGCATCTAGGTAACCGAGTGGAGATCGTTTGTAGTTGTAAGGAGTCACTATTAAATGAGCATCTGCAATGCAGGATCGCTGAATTGGTAAGCAGTATTTTGTCCTAGCAAATCAGAAGTGGGTAAAATATCTCTGATGTTTCTGCACATTCCAGAAACTTGTGCCAGCCTTGTGGGTGATAACAGGGGAATTTTGACCCCTCAGGACAGATGTACGGGCCAGATGTCGGAGGCTTACCTGGCATTTAAGTGTTAAGATCATAGCCTAAGCTTGGGAGAGAGCTTCCTGGAAAGTCTGGCTGTTAGTGTCATAGTCGGAACTGGAAGGTGCTGAGGTCTCTAAACTCTGGTGCTCTTTGGAAAAGCAGAGCAATAACTCACTTCTATGGACTGAAACAGTAATATAAAATATACTTTAACTTTTTGTTTGCTTTCTGGTATGTTAACTGGACATACAGTTACTTGCACGTGCCATGGCAGGTCAGAGTTGCAAGCAGCTCTTTGGAGTCTCTTCCTAAGTATGTGCCAGTAAAGAATTAATGGTACCAACAGCCAACACATGCGGTGCTTCACAAGCTGAATTGTGAATTCAGCTATAAAGAAATTCAATGGTCTCTATTTTAAGACTTTTTTTCACTAAGAAAAACAGTAAGAAATTTTATTAGCAACTTTTTTCAAACATCCCTTTCAAATGTAGGATTGGTGTTACTGTTTTGCAGGAGAGTGGAACACATTGCAAGAAAAATAGTTTTAATGTGTTAAATCTCCAATTCCTTCTCTGGAATATTGCTTTCTCCACTGTTTTAGTTTATAACCTGACATTTAAATATTACTTTGAAGAATCATTGAGATATATATGTAAATGTACTGATACCTACATTGCTTTAAGATTAATCTCCATTTTGAGAGAGAAACAGAATGGTGCATTCTTATAGATCCTTCACCTTTGCACTTCTGTTTATGTAGTTCTTCTGACATAAGAGCATTTGCACTGGTATATGCTGTAGGAGAGTCTTAAAACCAGCCCAGAAATTGGAGTCGGAAAAGGTGTGACAGATGCACGTTGCAAACTTCAAATGTAAAGTCTGCTAAAATGGTAAATAAGTGAAGAACTTGGTAAACTTAAAATCCAGGAGACATGGCTACAATTGATACTCTAATATTTTTGCATTCTTCCCTGTGCCCATCAAATCATCTTTCAGATGAAAAAAATCTGTGGTTAATGTAATGTTGGAGACAAAGTGTAGCTTGTTTCCTATTTCTTCTAACATTTATTTCTAATGCTTTTAAAAGAACCTTGTATTAAAAAAAAAAAAAAGTTTTAGCTCTCAAGCAGTAAGACTAACAAATGAATCTACATGTCATCCCAGAGAAAACAGCATTTTTCACAGCTTCAGAGGTTTACTCAGCAAAACACCAGCACGTGAGGATCATGACCGGAGGCAGGAAAGCCCAGGGCCTTGGGTTAGGTACAATTCCGAACTTCACAGAGCAGTGCTGATTTATAGCAGTTGAGGATCTGGCTCTGAACTGCTTGTGGAGACCTGACATCCCTCGTGATTCTTGGGAGTTTTAGAACTTCATTCTTCCTTTCCAATCCCATTATAAGACATGGGATGAGGAGCAAATTACTTGTGCTTTGCCTAGCAGTGCTCTGTTACAACTTTAGTGGTTTTGCATTGCAATGTTTACTTTTTGTTTCAGTGTCTGAGCTCTTAACTGGTGGCTATTGCCCTGCATTGAAGTGGTTTCAGACTGCATTTATGTATAGAAATGTTTTTCATCTCCCCTTGTATTTCTTGAAGTCCTCATTCCGGTTTTCCTATTGTACCATCTTTAGCATAGTGTCTCTAATTTGGGGCATTTTGTGTGGCAGCTCTTGTACATGGAATTGTGTGGAGCTTGTCAGTTCTTCTGTCGGAAAACGGTACTTGGAGGACGTGTGTGTAAGCTCCAGTTGTGTGAGCGTACACAGGGAGACGGCTTCCTCAGGTGCCACAATGCCATCTGGCCAGCTTTGCCACTGGGCTTCCCCTCCCAGCCCTGGCAGCCATGCCCTGGTCTGGGTCGGCAGGCTGCGTGCGGCAGCGCTGGCCTCTCTCCTGGGGCAGGGGTTTGGCACGACGCAGACTCAGGTGGCTGAGTTATTGGTGCCATTCACTGGGAGCCTCTCGTGCTTCCCTGCCACAGGGAGCACCTACCGCCCCATTGGCCTGACTGTTACAGACACACGGTTCTAGGGGGGGGCAGAGGTTTTGCACACTAAATAAAGATAAAATTTACTGTAAGCAAAGCCAAAATTAGAAAGGAGCAGAGGAAGCATAATATGTTTTCCATTTATTAGTTGCGTGTGTGTGATTTAGAAGTGCAATGAATCTGTCCCAGTTAATTCCAGCTGCTGCTTGCTTAGTACCCTTGCAGGGCAGTGGTGGAGTGGGGAGGTGATGCTGCTGTGGTTGCTCCAGGTCTTTTTAGCCCTCCCGAGCTCTACTGAAATAGCACAGGAATGGTAGGAGCCAGCGCTGTGCAGCACGGTGGGAATGAAAGTGTTGCTGGAAGC
This sequence comes from Burhinus oedicnemus, assembly GCA_008921705.1. Classification (NCBI taxonomy): domain Eukaryota; kingdom Metazoa; phylum Chordata; class Aves; order Charadriiformes; family Burhinidae; genus Burhinus; species Burhinus oedicnemus. The sequence continues at coordinate 667,370 of VFFE01009205.1, forward strand.
CTGAAGGAGTTTTGGAAACTCTGCTGTGCCTGTGCACACTGTGACTTGCAGTGGCTTAAATCTGAGAGCCTGGCTGCCTTTCACAGGGAGAGGGGAAGGCTCTCTAGGATTACCCCCTGCCGAGCTGCAACTGCTTACTCCAAACCCTGAAACAGCTAAAACCAATGTTCAAATAAGGAGTATAAAATATGAATGTGCACCATGGCCAGCCATTTTATAACAGGGCTGTAACTACTGCAGATAACGCGATGTCCCTGTACCCTGTGCTTGTATGAATGCTGGCACTGGGATGCACATAGGAAATGCTCTGAGAAATACCTGTAACAACCCAGAACAAACTGGATTAAGACCCATAACAGGAGAGGTTAAGGAAGTGAGGGAGTACCCGCAAACACAGCAATGTTAACCCAAAAATCAAGACCACAGAATGTGAACGTGGGTTAGAAATTGGTGTCTTCTGCTGTTAGTGCTCCTTCCTGCTGTTCTTCAACTCTGAGCTTGGCTCCCAGTGGGAAGGTTCCGTTCTTTAACTGGTGCAAGTTAAAAAATCAGCAAGCTAATTCCATAATTATTTTTCAAGAAGCAAAATGCAGCTTTACAAGTTGCATTCGGATATACCAGGGTGTGTTTGACAGTGCTTCATACCTCACAGCACTCCCAAGGCAAGTATTAATTGCCCCATAAAACACGCTCTGTCGTGTCTTGCAGCTCAACATGTTACGTGTCTGGGCCAACTTGTTTTATAGCCCTAACAGCCCGCTACTGCTTCTGAGAAATGTTTTCCTTTTAATGGGGGAAAGAAAAACAACATTTAAAAGTATTATAACGGTGACAAGGAAGAAAGAATGCTATAGAATTTCCACTGGCCAGAAAAGCTGTCACAGATTAAACGCATGTTATAAATGGGTGCATATATATTATTTTACATTAAGGAGTCTTCTGTCTAGAGAAAATATCCATGTCCTCTAATTCTGAGACATTACCTGATACTTAGGGCAAATATTGCCTTAATTGGACTTGGGGCAGCAGTAGGAGGGTATGTGCAGCTGCGGCCACGTCCCACGGTGCAGTGGCACTCTAGCAAAGCTGTGCTTGGTGCTCCAGAACATGCCACAGGCTTCACGACCTCATTGCATGCGAAAGCCAGTTGCTGTGGCTCTGACTGTTATTTATTCAAGATGTTTCCACAGTAATTATGGCAACTGAAAACAACAGAGTGGACCTCTTGACTATTGAGAATTTTAATTGTCCTTTCCAAGTCTTCTAGTTCCCACTCCCACATCTCCAGGAATGAGAATGAGCAAGCCAGCAAGCAGATTACAGCCTAGCCCCAAAGATTTACACATGGTGTAGCTTCACTGAGGTCAAAAAGGATTATTTCCAATGTCTAATCACAAGCATGTGGCTGAGTCTGTGTGGGGCCAGGTTCCAAATAAAGGAGGGAGTATCCCTGTATATACACACTAGTAGGTGTACAGCAGTAGTACCTGGAGGGGTTTGTGAGAATACATCCTTCCACCTAGTTTAGGTGCCCGGACTGTGGGACAAGGCTCCCTCTATAATGCTCTTCCCGATCACCCGGAAGAGTACCTTAGGTTTCCTTCCTCAAAATTATTTCTGGGGTTGATCTTTATGATCAGAGTAAGCTTAGTTCCTCTTCCCATTTCTTCCTGGTTCTCTTCTGAATTGTGATTGTGAGCAGACTTGTAGTCAAGCCCTAGTAAGATGTTTGGAACTTGCTGTTCCTCCTTAAAAGGTGTTTTTAGCCCGTTTCCCCCTGTGCAATAAGTAGTTAATACTGGATTTAGTACCTGCTGTGCTGTGAGCTATTACCTTTGTGATATGGGAGCATTTTATAGCCACTTTTCACTCCATACTGCTGGTGGAATGATTTTGTGATATGTATAGACGTTGAAGATTCAGACCTCAGATCTGTCGATGTGTTGCCAAGTATCTAGCACAGGCGTCCAATTAAACCGTAATTTAGTTTTTCTTGGTTTGTGCTTTGGTAAATCTGGATGATTTTTCTGCTTTTAGCTCAAAAGTGAGGAAAGATCCAAAGATATTCAAGTGACAAAAGCCTGGCAAGGAGATCTGACTGAAGTTTACTCATTAAAAACTGCAAAAATACAATTTTCTCTACCAAAACCAAACTGAAAGTCCTGCCAAGATTTGGGCCAGAATATTTGTGTTGCTGCATATGCTGTATAATACATACAATTCCTGTGCATAATAAATACACAATATTTTCAGGCACTGCTGCTACACAGTAGTTGAGCAAGAAATTGTTTTTATTTGCAAGTAATGCGATGTGAAGTGAAAGGATACTGTAATTTATGAATAAGTAAACCTTGCTTTTACAAGAGTTAATTCCATTATGCATAAATAGTTTTCATTTTACAGTTGTAAAATCAGTTTGAGTTAGAACCTAATTCATAAACAAATGTTTTGAAGATTTATGAAGCACTCCCTTTGTGTTCTCCTCAGGACACACAAAGAGCGTGCTTCCCCCCTATGTAAATTATCCCTCGTAAAATCCATTTTTGTGATTTATCAATCCTCTCAACCCTCACTTGCAGGCTAATGTGTCTGAGAGCTACAATGCGTAACAGTCCCTTAAATCAAGGCAAAATAAGGAGGTTTGTTAAAGTAGATTAAGAATAAGTTGAAGGGGGCAGTTCCACAAACCGCTACTCATGGGAGTGTCCTCGCTGCTTCCAAGAGCTGGAGTTATAGGAAGAGCTTTGTGCTCTGAGCACCGTGCTGTCCGGGCCGGTGCTGAGCAGCGCGCTCAGCCCATTTCTGCTGAAGCAGAGGCAGCCCTTTGATCCGGAGTAGGGACGGGAGGCCAAGGAAAGCAGCCAGTTTTGAGATGCTAGAAAATGCATCTTTTGGAAGAAAAAGTAGGACCAGGGGAAGAAGCTTAAGGAGGAGGAAAACTATGCAGTTTAAGACTGATACTGTATGAAAGCTGCTTCTTGTCTGTCAGCAGCAATAACAACAACAACAAAACCTCACAAACAAAATGTGTATTCAAATCCTGTGGTTCACACAGCTTCAAAGTGAGCTCACACAAGGATAGCAGTGTGGCATACTTTGTAAGAAATGTGATACGTTGTCATTTTGATGCATGCAGTGCACCCTTCCAAAAAATAAAAAAGTAGTTTTACAGTCCCAGATAGTTTTGTTTAAGCTTCAGTTTCCTGGCTGGGTCTTGTCACAGAACTCCTAGGTTGTGTTCATAAAGTAATTGCTTTCAGAGGCAGTGGCTCCCTGTCTGGCTAGAGCTCCAGGAGGAACCGTAATTTCAAGATGGCATCTTGGGCATAACATTGGAACATTATATATTCCTTGGTGGTCTTTTTTGATATTATTTTTTTCTTGAATATTGATGGAGCGATTTCCCTGTTAGCACCTGGCAAGACATTCCTAGTCAGGGTGAGAGCCTGAAATTTAATAAAAAATTGATCACCAACAAGGCCAAGTTGGGGAGAAAAGACAGGAGACTTCATTTTTCTGAGTCCCTCTAAAATGGGGCAGTTGCCAAGGCCATGGAACTCTAGGGAGAGGCCTTAGCCTGAAGGGATGGAGAGTCCTTGTGGGATAAGGTCAAGGATGGGAGCATCTGCCTGTGAAAGGGAGACAGGAGTACCCATCTATTGCCTGAGGAGAGCCTGAAACTACTGAGAGACTGTGAAGCATGGGGGCTACCAAGTATTTGGGAATATTTTATTGCTAGAAGCTCCAAATTAATTTTTCATGGGAACATCAGTGGGAGTAGCAGGATTTAATATACTAAAAATTAGGCATAAGGTAGATATGTTGTTAATCTCTGTGCTTGTTATCGGTGGAAGAACCTACACAGTTGTGTTCAGGGGGAAGTAGCCTGTTCAGTTCGTGTCTGACTTACATGAGCTTGTGCAAAAGCAAAATTAGTTTTCTATAGGTGTCTGAGCAAAGCATAGGCGTGTTTTAGTGGTGGAGCTTAGCAAGGTGACTTTAAATTCCTAGTGGCGAGTCAACTGTGTTACTGTATGCTGCCCATAAGAACTACTTCTGTTAAGCATGGGATTGTGTGTGGACACAGCTCATCAGCATAAATAAAGTTAAAGCTTTGCAAAGTCTGCAACAATACAAAGATTTTATTAAAACAGTAAAATGACTTTGTTCAATTTGGTATTGTTTGTGTTTAGACTGTGGTTATGTTTGAGTATACAAAGATGCATAAAGTAAGCAGGTATTTCTCTACAGAAATACCATAACTTATCTATTAGGTACTTGTAAATAATAGCAATGTAATTTGCCTGGTAAATTATTGGAGGTGAAGTAGTCTGTTCAACTCTCTTATAGTCCAGTGCAGCAATTCTGGCTGCAATGTGCTAGGTGCTGTTCAGATTTAGAATTAAAAATTATTCTTGTTGACTAGGTGGTACAACTTAAATAAACATAAATCTGTTCCTTCCCTTGCAAAGCGTTTCAAAAAACATGGTGGGTGGTGGCTCAGGTAACACAATGAAGGGCAAACAACATTCCAGAAGTAAGAATGATATCAAGTAGTGAAATGCAGGGATGTTGTTATGAAGGAAAGGAGAAGGTACATTTGAAGTTAGTTACTGCAGCTTTGGACTTGCAGCTTATTGCAGTGGTTTTGGAGATGGGACAAATTAGGCTGTAATAGAGAGAAAACCCCACTCACTGGGGGTCAGGAAAGGAATGTTCCTTGGATGCAACGTGCTGCAACTTCTATATTTCTTCATCGTTAGAACCAAATACCCATGTCTATCCCATAGTAATAATTCCCAAGAACACTTCTGTATGTAAAACTTGAACAGGTGACTGTACACATGGGTTATAAAATACTTGTGGCATTAATCTGAGAAATAGACTCTTGAATGTAAATGGAGATAGGAAGTGTTCCTACCAAATTCATTCACTGGGGCAGAGGAAATGAGCAGTGAAACATATAAGCATACGCTTATGAATGGAAACATTTATTGACTAGTTTGAGACAATTCAACATTTAAATCACTGGTGGCATCCTTTAATATTGATTAAGGTACATACTCCACTGATAGTATTAGTCAATATATATGTGTAAATCAACATGTGATGTTTTTACTGTATCCTTAATGTTTCTGAGTTACGCGCTTCTGGTTCTGAAATAATGAACTGGAGGCTGGAAATCATTTTGGTCTTGACAAAAAGTGCTGCCTTTCTTAAAACACTCACATTTTAGGTGATTGGCTGCAGCACCTGACAGCACCACTGTAGCGTAATTGAAGCCCTGTCTCAGTAGTGCCACCATAAACTACACTTTCTATTGTGGTTCATAACCAGGGCAAATTTGGAGGGGGGAGGGGAGGGCGCCAAGTTTTTAAAGCTGCAATATGATACATAAAGTCTCAGTAACTGGATCATTTTGAAAACATCTCCTTAAATAAATCACGTCACATTTAGGAAAATGTTCAGCTGTAAGAATTGTTTGGCTAGAATTCCAAAGCTAGTCAGTGAGGGTAGCTCGATCTGAGCCAAATTCATGAATATCAGCCCATGTTCATGAATATTTAATGGATGGGAACTAATATAATTCACGTGGCTTTGCTGCTTTCAACTCCATACCTACTTCCAAATTCTTGCCCAAAGCATCAGTGCCTCCACAGGGGAAATATCACATATCTCATGATGCTATCGCATACATCACTTACCTAAATATCACACTTACTGCTCAGTATTACACAAACTTATGATTACCCTGAAAAATGGCATTTGGTATCTGTTCATGATGCAGGATATGGGATAGGCTGAGCTCAAACTAGTACCTGGCTGAAGGCTTTTGTTACTCACCGTTGCACTTCAGTAGTATCTCTGTAGAAAAATGAGCTTGTACCAAAAAATTGATACTTTTTTTCTGTTATTGATTTCTTAAAGAAGTTTCAACCTTCCTGCGAATAACCACAAAATATTACCAAACCCCTCAAAACAGTCAAGTATACCAAAACAGATAAGAAACTCAAGCCCCAGCAAGTCTAGGGCAGCTTGCCATTTGTCTTTTACAATTATACGTTCATGTTCAGTGGCATACTCATCTGATCTGGCTCTCCATGGAATTGTAATTTGATGACACTAATGATTATCAAGGAATAATTTTTTCACTGGGGACAAAAATGTAGCACAGCCAATTTGGGTGATGGCATAAGTGATTCAATGGTTTAAATACTAATAAAAATTGAAATATCTTAGCAAGGGGTAATTGGAGGGCTTTTTTCAAGCCCACTTAGCTAAAAGTAATTAAAAAGGAGGGAAAAACCAACATAATTGAGGCTATTGGCGAGGGTTAAAAAATAAAACATGCTGTGTCAGTTTCTGTCCTTGGAGAGCCTGCAGAACCCTCAGGCACCATATTCACAGTCATTTCAGGCAAGTAAATAACAAAAAGAAAAAATATCTTAGGCCATTGCCTGGAGAGGGGCTTAAAAATATTAAGAAAGAAGAAAAGAACAATAAACAATCCTTGCAGCTTTCCCCGAAGCAGGAAGACTGTCAGGAATAGCTTTTTTTTTTTTTTTTAAAAAAAAAAAAAAAAAACAAAAGCAAACAAAAAAAAACCAACCCAGGAACTTCTGGGCATGAATGAGCTTAGCTCTGGTGATGTCTCAGTGACACACATCAAAGCATACCTTCTATGTGTAAATTTGCCTGACACATTTTTAAAGTCTCCGTGGGGTATTTGCTGCTGTTATCAGTTAAACCTGAGAACCCTAATTATATTACATTTGAAATTTGATGGCCTGTTTTATGCAGGAGGTCAGCCCAGACCGTAATGGTCCCTGCTGGCCTTCATGTTTATGAATGTAATGAGTAAAGGGTCTCATCCTGCAAACACACATGTGGCTGAGCATATTAGCATATGGTAGGTAACTTCAAAAACAGTAACCACAGGGCTCAGTAAAGTTGTATCTCTAAATATGTGGAAACTCAAACCCTAAGTATCTATCACTGTTTCCTTAAACTGAAATATTTACTGCTAAAATACAAAGCTGCAAAATTTTTTACATATGTTTTATGTAAGGGATGGTTTTAAGTTACTCCTTAATTCTCATCGTGTCTGTTTAGGCGTGTGCAGCATGAACCTACGTAATGAAGATGTCTTTGGACTAGAGAGAAACTTCCCTTCCGCTACAGTGTGAATCACCAGCTCTCATCTTTGTTTTATGCAGAGGCATTCGTACTCTATCATCTTGCACTGTTGTATCTACAACTTCCAAGAGTCACTAAAGGGAGAGGTGGTTTTGGTAGTAGCTCGTATTTTTCACATCTAGTCCTCTGCTGCTCCAGTCCCAATAAAACCATGAAACTCGGACTAGTAAGGACATTTCACTTGCATATCTTGGATCTGCTCCACAAGGGAGCTGATGCTATTTTAGCATCTTCTGTCACCTCAGAATGCTGCTAATGACTAGGAGGTTGTAAGATGCACCTTCCCCTTGATGCCTCTGCTGGGTTATTAACTTCTTTGATGCATCACTGTCAGGACATAATGTCAAAACCCAATCTTCTTAAAAGCCTGTTGTAGAGGGTTGAAAGGAAATGCAAACCAACAGCAATACAGAAAAGTTAAGTAAAAGATCTTATCATTCCTGGTTCAATTTGATATGCAGTCAGAACTGAGCCAATTTAATGACCTTTTTGTTTATAAGCATGTAAAATTAAGAGTTACTGATTTTCTTCTGAAGATTAGTATCAGATGTAAACACTAATGTATTCTCTATCTTAGCTTTTCCTGATAGCTGTATGTTTTTCAGTCTTTTCTGAATAAGTCTTTTAATTGTGAGTAGATCAAGGGTCACTTGGTGTTATAATTCCCATCCAGTCTGGTAAGCTAAGCAGAGTACTTGGATATTGGTTCTCCAAGGAAAACCTAAATGGCACAATATCAAGGATGACTTACCTGGCACTGCCCTTCCTCTGGCACTAACCATAGATCAGAGCTCGTTCTTAGCAAACAATTTATTGGCAGAGGTCTTTCAGACTAGAGAGCAATCTCTGCTGTTGGCAAGGATTTAAGAAGGGTTGGTTTATTGTAAGACAAATATATTGCCCTGATTGTCATATCTAGCTCCAAACTGGGTGATCAGTACTTAATCTCCTGTGTGATGAAGCCACGGGGATTTGAACACAGGAAAACAGCTTGAGGGGTCCTGGAGTTTCAAACCTGACAGTAATCTGAGTGGTTTAGTTCACAAGCCCAAACTAAGACATCCCCAAAAGGCCTGATGGTATGTGTTTAAAGATTACTGGAAGTCAGACCCATGAGTATCCATTAGGTTGGAGACTCCAAAATGGGGACAATGAAGATTGTCCTGCTCCTTTATGGAAACTTTAATCTAGTACCTAAAGGAGCTTAAAGATAAAATGAGGGAAACATGCCCATTAAAAATAGCTACAGAAAAAGAAAAGAAGAATAAACCTGAAACCGCTCACCTACTTTCAGATAGGAAAGACAGTGTTCACATTTGAAATTTGCAACATGGAAATGCAGATGTTTAATGTTCTAAAACGCAACCATCTGTTTCAAAGTCCCTTTTTCAAATAGCCAAACTCTTTATGGGCATAGTGAAATTCTTTAGTAACCAGCATATTTGCTGCATTTTTACATGCAGTAGGGGCAACTTTACTATATCATCTTATGGGACTATTTTCTCAGACTTGTTAGTTCTCTTATAAAACTTAAGAATAAGTTTAAGGCTTAATGACCATGAAAAATCAGAGGTATCCTCTAGAGGTCAATAGTGTCATTAGTAGAATAATCAATACCCCAATAATGCAACAAGAACATGAAACTCATTGTTCACTAGGGATATGTATGCAGGATATCTAGTATGCTGTGAAGTCCAATAATCCCTGACGCTTGACTTTAAAATGTGTAGTTCATAGGTGGAAAGGAAGCTGTGCAGTGCACTTAATACAGAATCCCACTTCCTTGTAAACGGCTGAAGTGGATACTCAGTGCCTCTACTTTGGCTTTCCTTGTCTATCGTCTGTCTGAAAAGGAACAGGAGGGAACTTGAATAAGTAGAAGTTCTGACTCCATACCATTAAAACTGCATGTGTGCTAATGCTGTTGCTGCATGGCTCTTAACTCGAGCTGCTCCACCAGTGCTGCTTGTAGTCATACGAGTCCACATAGCTTGTGTGTAATTCTGCCCATGTTAATGTGTAGGGAAGAAGAGAGAAGATGAGGTGGAGCTAGAGGAAGTTGCAGATACTCACAGACTTCTTGGTACCAAATTTCCATTTATGCATGCAACACCCATGGAAATTGGTTTGTTAGGCACGCAGATGCATTTACAGGTCCTGAGCTGAGCTCCAGTGAGGAGCATTGCCCAAACTGGGAGCATCTAGGCTTTCTTGGAGATAACTGCAGTTACTAGTAATACCTAAGCACTGACTGGACACAGTCTGCAGGACTGGTTCTCTCCTCAGTACAGATGTGAACTTGCACCCGGAAAGGGAGGTGGGGACCTTAGGGGTGTGCAGTGGAGGTCATGAAGTGCTGAAGAGGGCTAAAAAAACCCTGAAGTCAGAAGGCAACTTTCACCAGGGAAAGTGGCTCACCACTGCTCTGACTCTGAGCTTTGGCTTGGTGCCACAACCTAAGCCTAAATAATTTGTGATGGAATGACAAAAGCTCCTTTGGCTTTCATGTTACTCTGCACCTTCTGAATTTTTTAAGGATCGAGTCCTAGCCGCTTTATATGTGGATGGTTTTACATTTAATGAGGTGCTGCTAATTTTCAGTTTACTCTAGTTATTCTTTGTTATGAGGAGCAGAAGCAACTGCTAATTCCCCTTGAGACTGTTCACGTAGAGTACCTGCACCCACCTATGTATCCTCATAAATTGTTTCCTGAACTAAAATGAGCTTTCAGTATTCACTTACTTGCTTTTGGCAGATTTAAGTGGGAATATAAATCTACATCCGCTTTTTGATTCACAAATGCATTTTATTCCATAAAGAATTCATGCGGCCACATATGAAAACTGCACCTCTGTTTCTGTTAAGTTATAGTCTTTCCCTTCTGCCAGATTGTTTCTCTCCCCTGCCCCCGTTTGCCTGCTCCCATATTGCTAAATAACGGTAGTTTTAGTACTGCCAGAACAGAATATTCACTAGCAATTCTCAATTCTGACATCCTAAAGCCCTAGAGTCATATTTCAGGCCTGGATGGCACTTAAAGGCCCATAATCTTTTGCTGAATGGGTTTTGCAATACGCAAGCTGAGGCAAATTATTCAGTTTAAGGACCTGAGCTGCTCCGGGAATTCAGGGCTGGAACGTGGCGTGCGCCATTGTTTTTAATTATTTATTTATTTAGAAAATGTTTGAGCAGGAAAACCTGCAGGGATGCAACATTTCACATATCATTAGTTCCTGGCACCACAGCCTTGGAAAAGAAAACGCAGCCATTGCACCATCCTTGGTGTTCAAGTTCAAGCGTGGAGCGGAAAACTTACCCGGGAAAAACCAGTGATGAAGACTGGGAGAGGGCTGGGGGGGAGAGCAGGATCCTTGGGGATGAGTCTCTTTCCAGTCATGGAGAATGGGATTTAGTAACAATAAATACAATCCACAGAGCATGCTGATAATGATGCTTTGATTTGTTTGATGTGGAAAACATTTATTGGGGGGCAGAGGGGAAACCCAACTGTTTGTGGGCTGGTGAATGCCTGGCAGTTTTCCCTGTATGACATGGGGAAGGCTCTTTCAGGGCCTCTGATGCAATTAGAAAATGGCACCGTGGTGAATTTAAGCACCCTCTCACCAGCAAAAAAACCTCAATGATGAAGAATCGGACTTCCATATTCTCTGAAAAATTTTCCAGGGTACTGCGAAGATATACCTGAATAGAGTTCATAATTTTATGCTATGGCTGATAAAAGTTTCCCAATGGTGCTCCAGTAAGTTTAAGGATTCCCCTTGTGAGATGAGTCTGCAATACAGCATGGTCCACGGATGTGTATGGTAGCTTTACTGCCTTCTAGATAAGATATAAAAAGTCTTTGACCATGGCAGGACAGAGAATTTCTTTAAAGCTCAGATAAAAAAGGGGATATATATTTTGTATACTTAATACTATAAATATTTTAAAATATAGTCTTTATTTCCTCAGGTTTTAGAACCTAGTCTGTTTCTACGTATATTTTTATTCTGATGAACCCAGTAATTATTTTATGCCTTCCTCTTCCCTGTGAAGTTCATGGAGCATTACTTCAGGGTTAATGCATTGGTTACTCCAGGATCCCGCCCTTGTGATAACATGGGTAAATGTTTTGGGTTGGGCTCACAGGTGGTGCAGTTCTGTTAGGAAATCAACTCTGAGTATCCAGATCTTCAACTGAGTATATTGATAGCTTTTATTTCCTCTGCTGGAAGAGTTCTGCTCTGTAATGAACTTCTGCATTGAAAGCAAAATACAGGAGTATTTCAGAGGCAGGTTTGTAAGTGTGGAGTCTTTCAAATCAAAATGTGTGATCGAAATTTGATAACCTTACATTTATTAAGGTTAATATACTTACCTTGTAATGGTAACCAAAGACCAATGTAATAGATGAAAGTAAATATAGCATATATTGGAAAGTTAGGGCAACAGTCCATTTGGTACCTTTCTTGCTCAGCTTGCATTCACATAGACAGGAGTCACCTGAAGATATTTGCAGGCTAAATTCTAGATTATTTTTTTAGCATTTCAAAAGATATTGTTGAGAAAATATTTATCTCTAGCATTAATATGAACAAGAGAAAGCAAATAATAATGCAGTAACCATTCAGTAAAGGGCCAAATACACAGCAGGGGTTGTGGTTGCAGAGTCATGCTGTTTTGCATGAGCCCAGAATCTGGTGCAAATTTCAAATCCCTTTGGCGTGCAAGCTTTGTAGCTCAGTAATGCTATTCAATCGCATTACATACATCTATTTCATGTGCTCCGTTGTTTATTCTGTTCCAGGACTTACCTAAAATTACGGGGGAAATCATCCTTTCTAGCCTTATTACTACTCTTTGTAGTGTCGCATCCATTCAGGAGCCTCACTCCTGCTGGGGCTGCTGTCTGCGTGCGCCGGATTTCATCAGCCTACTCGGGGACCGACTTGTTGGCACGTGCTGCTGCTGCTTTCTGGCAATGCCAATGTAGTTTAACTTCAGCAACCTGAAGGACCAGTTGTGCCAACAGTTTAAAGGCATAGCTCTCATTGAACATGAAGTATTTAAACTCGTATGGCTTTCTACCCCCTGGTAAGAAAGTGTTGGCAGCTTTCACCTTGGAGCTCTGATCATCTATTCATTTTTTTTTTTCCCCCCAAAGTTTGTGCAGGCTAAGCTAGTGGTGCCTGAGGTGCCTTCTTTGTGGAGCAGCTCAGAGTCGCTTCTTACCAGATGATAGGGCTTCTGGAAAGGGGAACTTTATCGCTTCTCATTTTTTTGTGTAATCAGTCTCTCTAAACAGCTGTTTTGCAGTCTGGAGCAGTTTAGATGGGATAACTGCAGTTAAGATGCTGCTGTCAGAAAACTACTTGAAGTTGACTTTACTTACTTGTTTTAAAAGTCAATGGGTTTTGGTTTTTTTAATTCTTTTGGCTGTAATTCTACTGGGATTTAATATATAACAAAGGAACTAATGGTACAAGTGAGCATCAACAGAGCTGGTGTTCTGCATGCAGGTACTACGTGAGCTTGAGCATACAACTCTGCTGAGGTCTCGGCCAAGACCTGCAACTCTTGAAACTGCTGGGCTCATGCAGTTCAGTCCATCTCAGTCTGTCAGAGAGGTTTGGTTAAACTTCCTCCATAAAGCATCTGTTGAAAGAACATACCCCCGATCACAGGAGTTATGAGCACGCTTGGCATGTGGCAGGCAAGCACTGAGCACCACTGTCCCCACTGAGGTTGCTCTCTTGTCACAGGCACCTGCTTACTGCCCAGCATGCTCTGCGCACAAGGTAGGCACGTGACAAAGTGTTAAAATATTTAGGCCATCTATTTATTTAAGCCTGTCGAGTTGCTGAGGGCTTGAAAGAGTGCTCGAGGTCTTGGCCCTGCATTTAATGGGTCTCCATACAAAGGCAGTGCTCTGATTGTGACTGGAATGTTCATCAAGTTGTAAGACTTGAAGAAATTAGCCAGGACCCTGGCTATCTGAGCCCATGTTTTTTATCAAGTTGGCTGTCTTAAAGTGTATCTTTTTGCCAAGCACTTCACTGTACTCAGATGTAATTCACTGTTGATGTATACATATGTTATAGCATCCAACTAATCTCCTTTGTACTCTGGAATAGGCGGTGCTGGTGATACCAATTTAGATATACAAATGTGACTCTTGTGAGTTGTGTTGTCTACATAAAAAAATTGTACGTGTATTACTGGACATATTATTCTTGGCGTTTTGGCATGGATCACTGCCTCCAGAAACACTTTGTAGGTTTTATATATTTTTACACTGCTAAGCTGTATTATATTTCCTGTATTTGCATTGGCCTAAATGGATTGAATTTAGCTAAAACCTTGGATTTTGTTCAGCTTGCTGGTGGAAATTTATTGTTCAGCTAGATACGTACAAAGTCTTGAAAAACAGAGGGCATGGAGAATCAGTTGCTTGTTTGCTTAGAGTATCCCAGGAAGAACACAGTGTTACAGGGCTTTGTGATAGCTTAGTCCCAAAGCCATCAAAATACTGAATATGGGAATTACAAGTGTTGTAAGGAAGACTTTCCACTTAACTTGGGCTTGAACTGTCCGAGAACCTCTAAAATGTTTGCCATTTGCATGACAAGTCCCAAACCAGGGTGAATTCAGTAGGTCATGGCTGTGAAGGCATGTCAATGTGTTCTGGTGGGATCCTGGCATCTGTGACTGCAAATCCTACCGAAGTGCAGAGAGATGTGAGGACTTGTTGGCTGCTATGAGTGTTTTGGAAGTCTGATGGACAGACTTGCTATGCATTTCAGAGAAACATTCATGCTTTACTGAAATTAATTGGGAGACTCCTGGATTTGGGGTTGATCTTGGGTCAAGGCCCTTCAAAATGTTTGAGAGTGTGGGTTCAGTGCCAGCTGTGATAAAGGAAATGCTATACAAAAAAAAAAAAAAAGGAAAAAGAGAAAGAAAGATAAGGCATATTAGAAAAATCCTATTTTTTTTAAAAAAAAGAAAATTTAAAGAAGTGAAAGATG
>VFFE01009205.1:688693-698693 GCA_008921705.1 Burhinus oedicnemus
ACCCCCCCCCCCCCCCCCCCCCCCCCCTTAAAAAAAGGAAAAAGAAAATAATAGTTCTGCATGTTTTGTTGTGTAAATGAGTTGCTCACAAATTCTCAGCATCAAACATTCAAGGCTGGAAGTAAAAATTCTGCACCTTCCTGGAGAAAATTTGATAGTGATGCATATTTGATCAAATACTTGTTTTGTAAGTTTCCAAACATTCACACGTCCTTTGAGCTGACTGGGGCTGGCAGCGTTCCATACGCTGACATAGGTAAGCTGCCACAATTATTTGCTCTCTGCCCTTAAATAAATTCTCACCTTCCTGGAACAGCCAGTCCTGGCTTTTTGTAAGTGCTTTTGGGTTTTGCATAAAACGAGTTAGTATTTGTTGTGAACTAGCTGGTCACTGTGTGCCATGACTACTGGGTCCAATTCTGTAGCCTGTACTTATATCCCATGGAAATCTTCTGAGCCAGAAGAAGTTTACTGCTCCCGTTGTTTATGGGCTGGGCTATGGCAGGATTGATTGATAAGGATGCATGCTCTTGTCTTGTGTTATGGATAACTTGATGTTTTTCTGTGGCAGGGTCTCCAGGCATGAAAAGGTGTGTGGAATCCAGGGGGGAACAACCAAGGGAGCCTCATCGCTTATGTCTTCAGCAGCAGTTTATTTGCAGAGATTTTTGTTCATTGGGTTTTTTCTTTTAAATGCCCCCTGTAATTCCATATATTCTGATAGTACACAGCCCTATTAAGTCCATTTTAGTTGATGCTTCTCAAGTAATGTTTTACATATTGGTTGTAAGGCAGCTAAATAACTCTTGAAAACATCTGCTGCCTGTACCTTAGTATTTGAGGGACTACTGTAATAAGAAGTCTAAAATTTCATTTAACTGAAGTTTAAGATTTAAAAGATAAGTACTGTTCAGTTGACTAATCAAATAGTCATAAAAGCTCTTTTCTGAAATATAATTACATTTATTCAGTTCTGGGTTTGATTTATTTTTTATTTTAATTGTCAGCCCTGCTACACCATGATGCTAATAGAAATGTTATTGCAGCCAATATGGGCTAAAATGATGTCTGATGATTATTAATGAGAGCAATAAGAAGGTATCTTCGTATAAAGTCAGCATTAAAGGAGTAATTCATTTTACCTGATATAATTGGATTGTAGCATTTAAATAGCCTGGGACTTCCTCTTAATTGTGATTAGTTGTAGCTTCTTCCTTTTAGTACAGTATTTAACTCTTCCTCCACTACTACTTTTGTTTCTTTTATGAAGTAATTAAACATTAATTGCTTGGTACCTTTTAATAAATATATCCAAGGATTTAGTAGCTGTTAAATGGAATAACTGTCTGTTAGAAATACTTAAGCACAGTACCCATAGCTGGAGGTGCGAAGCTATCACTTCACTATAATGTTTTATACAGCACGTCATTATACAAATACATCAATTCTTGCTTTGGTTGCAAGAATCACAGCATCTTTGTTGGGACTGATTGTAAAGCTGAATTTTAAGAGAATCAAATGAAAGGAGGGTAATTATAATTTTTATTTTAGCAAGGGATAAGAAGAATCCACAAAGACTTGTCTGGAACTGTCGTCGCCAAATGAGCTGGTCTGAAATGTCCATGTGCTGAGCCCTGAGCCCCTGCGTCCTCCTTCGCAGGTAGGGTTTTGGGTGACAGCACATTATGTTATGGGAGATGAATTGTGTTCTCCAATACTGCCCTGTTTTGCTGTCTCAGAAAAATTAACTGTTCTAAGTGAACTCATCCCAGCTGTTCACTGCCCAGTTTCTGGTGGATAAATTCCATTTGAACAGTCAGCCCTTTTCAAAAAAAACCCACCTGAATTTATTTTGCCACTGCAGACACACACAGGGCATGACAGGGTGGGGGGAGCACAGCTGTAGTACTCTAAATCAGCACATTTTAAGGATTTGAAACAAAACCTTGTTTCACCCTTCTATTAATTTAAACTAGGTTTTGAAGAGCTCTAATGATTCAAAATTTAAAAGGATGGTCACTTGGGAGCTGTGATATAAAAGTTAGCCTGTATTTATGACACTACTGTAAGAAATGAGCATCTATCAGGAGAATAGTAATGCTGATACACAGGAGGGCTCTCTGAGGACAAGTTAGAACTGTTCATCCCTTACTGAGAAATGCACATATTTCTTACTTATGCCGACTAGTGCACCTGGAGAGACTCTCAGAGTCTGGCTGCTGCTGGTAGCTCTCAGCTAATATACATTGATTTACTTTCACTCTAGAGTACATGAGGATAGATAAGAATCTGCTGATCGGTCTTCCGTGTTCTCTGCTGTGCGTGTACCTCGCTTAACTGTTAAGACAGCTGAGCATTTAGAGTATATGTAATTCCTTTCTCCTCTTCTGCAACCTCTGTGCTATTTTTCCATGTTAATGAGATGTAATTTTAAAACATTTGGGTATATTTCCATGCATATTACTTTGTCTTCTCTGCAGTGGTCTGATGTGTGAGGGAAATAAAATACTGATTGCTTGATGTCAGCAGTGGATGGAGATGTCGCGCGGTTGAGGACTGTTTTCTCTGATGTTTAAATGCAATCTCCTTCTAAGGCATCTTTTAGGCCATGTTATTTTGCAGTCGTGAAGTCTGGTGGCAGCTGTTCTGTGCCCATGGCACAGACAAAGCGGTTCGTTTCTCGAACATAAATAATATCAATTCTGTTAGGAATGAGGTGTCTCCAAACTCGATTTTTGATGGTTTTGACACATGTTAGTGATCAATGCATAAAATCTTTCCTGTACTGCGTGTTTATTGCATAAGCTGAGCTGGTGAGAGTTACAAGTGTGGAGCGTGAATCCAGCATGTACACGAGCGCCCGCTCCCCTCTTCAACTATGCCTGGTTTTGCATTTTGATGAAAAATAATTAATGGACTTCAAAAATGCCCAGGATAAATAATGAATGAAATTAAGCTACCAGTAATCTATTCCAAAGGCTAAAATGTATTAAAAAGAACTGCAGAATTAACAAAAACTTGTTCTTTTAAGGATGAATCAAAATGGCTTCATTTATTTTTATTTTAATTTTCAGCCCTGCTTACACCATGATGCTAATAGAAATACTAATGACACTTTTGCATCCCATCCAGAATTTTGGAGGGAGTACAAGAAGAGGGGAGGGATTGAGCTGATGGCTATTTTGGTTTTCAGAAATCGATGAGTTGTAGTAGAGCACCAAGTGAGGGCTGGATGAGCTGCTCTGCCCAGCCTTGCCAACACAGCCTAATCCTGGTGTGCCAATATCCCTGCCTATGAGCCTTTCAGGAGTGAAAACTGATGGTCAGGTTGAAACGTACCAAATTATGTAGTGGTTTGTTTGGTTTTTATGTGGATAGAGGTCCAGTAGAGATTGTCAAAACTGCTAAATTTATTTACAGTTGAGACCCAAAGGCAGGCTTCAGTGGTCAGATTGCTCCACTCAAATATTTATGAAAATATACTTGCACCAAAAACATTGTGATTTCCAAGCCGTGTGAGTCACTTTTGTCTAGGATTAGGCTCTCCTCATTTTCTCTAGGATATTAGGCTTTTCTCATTTTCTCTAGAAAGGCAGATCACATAGGGAAGTCACACTGCATTTTCTTTTGATTGGTTTCTCTGACCACAGATTAATAGAATATGTGAAAAGATCTGAAATGTCAAGCCACCTTTATGTATTATCACTATTGCAAGATTTCAAGGGCTCATGACTAAGATATGCAAGAGAAGACTGGATAGTCTTAAAACCCAACCTGTGTTGGTTTTAAAACAGAGATACCATTCCTCAAAGTTGAAATTGACAACTGATGAACGTTCCTGTTTGTATAGTATATGATGAGTCCGTTTAAAATTTCGGGTACCTTGCCATTACGGTGTTTCCAAAATCTGGTGTGAATTTGTCTTCCATGCTCACACTGCTATTTGAAAGCAGATAGGAAAGAACTTTTAAGATGATGATCATGGAACATCCTGAGACAGAAGGGACCCATGAGGATCAAAATATGCAAAATGGGTTGTTTTAAGATGGAAGAATGAGTTTCCAAGTCCTCAATTGATGTTAATTTGGCTTCTGGTGAACTGTAAAGAGGCTTGCCTTGGAGAGGTGGCTTTGTGTCCTGCACAGAGGACAGTTCTCTTGAAAATACTGGGAAAAATCCAAGTATGGAGCAGTTAGAGTTTTAGAAAGAAAAAGTTGGGAAGCCTAAATAGAGCAATGTGGATGACTAAGAACAAATGCCTAATTAGTATACAGGTGAAAGTCATTGGAATAGATTTTTTTTTGAAGTCTACATATTCCAGATGCCCTCTGTTTTTTACGTTCCATTTGGGTGACATTTTGACACTTAAGCCTTTGTATCTTGATCCTCAGAGCACACTTTTGAAATCAGAAAGTCAGTACCTGCTCATCTTGGTATGTGTTATTTTTCACTGTGACAAAGCTTGTGTTTTCAAAAGTGCTTCCTGAATTAGGATGTGGTTTAGGCAGCTCTGGTGGATATCTGTCCCTGGGAAGTCAAGCAAACTTTTGCCATTGATTTAAGGGTAGGGTTTAATGAACAGCTGCAGCTCCACTCTAAGTCAGTTAAGACTCCAAGCTTTCACTGCCTCTGAAATCAAAACCGGTGTTGTCTCAAATTAGGTACCTACTTGGGGAAAAAAAAAAAGTTTTATGAAAATGTTAGGTGTAAGTGTTCCCTTCCAGGATACTGCTGGTATTTGCTCTGTGAGTGAGGACAGGTAAAAATAATTTTTTGCTCTTTCAAAAAAGCACTTGTGCTATTTTTAAAAATGTTTTTATTTAAAAAAAAAATGTTTTTATTCCACTTGTATTTCTTAAACCAACTAAATAACAAGTAGATTGTGACTTCTCAAGCTGTTTTAAACACATGCCACAGAATTCTGTCTCTAATCCCTAATTTGAATACCAGAATCTCTCATTTTTCTTGTGCCCCATTCGCAGACCCTGCATAATAAATGTTAACATAGGTAGGACTTTGCATCATCAAAGAAAACATGCTCCATGAATATCACGCGTATAAAATATATATAATCTTCATTGGAATATGACTGTATGTTTTCTCCCTTTCTGCCTTGTATTTTGTCAAACATACATTGTATATGAATGTAACGCTTCAAAAAATAATAGATTGTTTCTGGTTCATTTAGCCATGCATGTGTTATCTCATTTTATGTAGCATATGCATGTCTTTTAATCTGCTATTAACATTTTCTTCAACTTTGCCCCCTCTCTGTTTTATCTTGGCAGTAGGCGAGGGAGGCTTGTTTATCCTGCTCCACTTCTGGGGTGTTTTCATCTTTAATTGTAGGTCAGGGAGCAGGGACCTCTCCAGCACTTTTGTTTTCCCCAGCTATGTAAATGCGAGCGTGCCGTCTGTGCTAGTGGGACCTTCTTTCCCTTCAGGGTTACTTATGCAGCAGATGCATTGCCAATCCTCTTATTGTACCGATATTGATCCCACCTCCCCATAATGAACTGTAACAACAACTCTATTATTCGCAGGTACCCGATTGGCTGAGGATAATATGAAATTAGCTGGCGTGCATCGGGCCTGTCAGTATCGATTTCCCTACCCAGATTACTTGTTACAAAAGAATAGAGCTGTCTGCACCGTAATTGAACAAGTTAACTCCTTGTCTCATAAAATGTAAGCCCATATTGATTGCCTACTGTAGTATGCAGAAGGAGGAAAGTTATAATGGTATTTAATCGCCATGGTGCTGAGAGGCCTTTTTTTTTTTTGCGAACCAAGTGACAGCTGCTGAGAAAAGGCTTGAGGCTTCCTTGCAAACAGAGAAAACAGCAGGATTTCTCCGAGTGATACATAATGAGGGGCCGCGGTGAATAAAGAGAGCTGCTCGCTGCTGTTGCCTCGCTCATAGCGCTTCTGCCACTGCTAAATGCAGTAATTTTTATTTTAATTGCTTTGTGAATGAATGGCAGGGCACACTCACGTGTGTGTTGGTTGGTTTCCTTAAGCCATGCTGTGTCTTTGAAACTTGTGGTTTAGGTACGCCCTCCTTTAAGGCCTCAAGAAATACAGCTCAAAATTCCAAGTTGAAAATGTTTCATGGGCATGGAGGGTCCCCGTTGCACAATCAGGCCAGTTGTGAGAGGAAGGGGATGGCATATGACATTTTGAGGTACCGCTGGGCATCTCCTGTCCTCAGAAATGGGGGGTTTGGATATTTGCAGTTGAGAGTAGCCTGCTGGAGGGACAGCGATGGTGCCCTGTTCAGTTCTGCCGTACCGCTGCTCATCGTCTGAATTTGTAACAGCAGCCGCCTGTGTGCAGTGACATTTTAAAAAGAGCAAATTACTGTGAGTCCACCAAATGTATGTTTCATTAACACCCAATGTCATTTAAAGCGCGGTTTGTGAGCAAATGATGGCAGCACTGCTTGCAGGGGGGAAGGGATGGGTTCTCCCAGTGGGCTCTTTCCCACGGGGAGGGACCATGGTGGTCTGCAGCACTACGTGGAGGCTCTGGCCGTGGGGTTTCAGAGATGGGCAAAGGCCTTGCAGAAAACACCTTGTTTTCAGGGAGTGACTAGCTCTCCCACTGCAAGATTTTCCTGTGCCATTCTTTGGTTTTGTCTTCAGCAGTTTTTTTGTAGTTTCCTGTTCAAACTCACCTCTCCACATGCTGATAACTTTCTGCTCCTCTATTTTCTGTTGCTGTTTCCATTCCCTTGAGTTCTGTTTTCAGTTTGGTTTTTTTTTTTCCCCCAGAGATGCAACAAGAACTGAGTACAATACCTACATACATTATGCTTCTTTTTTTTTTTTTTTTTTTTACAATGTTATTATATTCCTCCCTGCTTTAACCTGGTAAATTTGATAACTTGTCCTTGCCACTCCTCTCATGGACCCCTAAGTGTTGCTGGAATTGACTTAGCTGTTACTTTTCCAATAAATTCAAGGGAAGCAGCAGTTTGTCTTCACCTGCTTTCTATTCCATCATGCTTTCCCATCAGCTAGATTGGTTAGATTTTTCAGAAGTGCCATGTAAGTTCCTCTTCCCTCCCTTTCCAACCTTAATTTTTCATGGTGAAGAACTTATCAGGCAGCATTTAATAGGGATACAAAAGTGTGAATAAAGGCACCAGATTTGCTGGGATTTATTGCGTTTCACTTTTTTCAAGCAGTTAAGGGATTGAGACCAGATGATTGTTTTCTGGAAGAACTGTGCAAGGCCTAGAGAAAGATCCTAAACCTAAAGTAGAAGAGATCACAGAAATGAGAGAGATCGAAGAACAAGGGGTGTAAAGCTGAGGGTGGGGGAGGAGCTGCTCCAAATCACAGAATCTGGGTGTGCAGCATGGAGTGGGATGCATTGATACTGACTTGCAGGGACTCCCCACAGAGCCTTGAGGAAAGAATCCAGATAAATATCAGTTTAGAAACTTGGTGCCACTTGGAAAAACAAAGCACAGCATATAATCCACACCATTCCTTCAGGAAAGCACAGAATGTCACCAGAATTACCAAAGTGAAGGAAATACACTCATTTTTGTCTGGATTAGGGTTCAGCATGATGTGTGAATCCACAGTTTTGCCTGCAGATGTTACTCATTTTATCCAAAATCTGTGTCAAAATATTTTAAGAAAATTTACAGACGTATTTATGTTCTCAAGTATATTAAAGAAGGATGTATAGTAGTCCAGAATGCTTTTGCATTCATCTTTGAATGCCATATTAGTTTCATTGCCTTAAAACTAGACTTTGTGGATAGAATGTATAACTTAATCCAACCATATAGACAGTCTACATGGGTGCAGTAAAAATTGCCACTGGAGACGGTGCCTTCCTATGTCTATTTCCATGAACCTCTGGGAGAAAAAAGCCAATGAGTCCCTTTTTTCTGTGTCTATGTGACCCTCGGCACCAAAGGACATTAGTATGGAAGCCACATGACTACCTGTAGCATGGCTGTAACAGGCTGTATGGCATATGACATAATGGAGACTAAATCAGGAGAGAGAGGAAGAAAGGGCAGTTGTCTTTTCCACTCTTCAACACTAAAAGCAAGCTGCTTCACCAGGACAGAAGCTGTGTATTCACTCAGGATTTTATGAAAACTCTAAGCTGGAGCGTGGGAGGTAAATGCAGGGAGTTGCTGGTCTCAGCTGTGTGCCAGCCTTCCATGCTATGAAGCAGAAGGCAGATTTCTACTGCAGCTTTTAACTTGGGGTTGAGTTGAAAAATAAGATTGACAAGAAATTTCAAACAGGCTGCTGTTTCCCAGTGATTGAAACAAATGCAGCTTTCAGTCCTTCCCATTCCTAAAATTTAAGAGTATCAATCAAATGGTACCAAAGATTTCCGCTGTGACAGACTCTTCCTGCTTCCATATCCAGTCGGCCGTTGTGGACAACGAGAAATGCTAATGATCTTTGATAATTGTCCCGACGCTTTTCTTTAGACATCATCAACATCTTTCCCAATAGAGGGTACTTTTGTGGTTTTATTTATCTGTCTGTTTTAATTTCTTTAGAGAAAATTGCTGACTTCTGGGGAATGTCAGTCTGCTCTATTTAAAGTCAGGGTCCCATGTTCATGACTCTCACAATGTGGCTGGGAAACATGTCATTCTGTGGAAACAGATGCATCTTTTCAGGGTCCTCGGTGTTCAAATGACAAGGTCTGGTGGGGCAACGTGGACTACAAATGTAGTTGTACAGAAACTGTAAGTACGCAAATGTGCAGGTTCTTTTCTGCTTATTTATTGAAACTTGTGATTTCGTGGACTCGTATCACCACCACTCCGTCTTCCCATCTCTTCCATATGCCTCTGCTATAGGGAAAATAGATCTATTGGAAACGTGCAAGAAGCTCAGCAAGTCCATGTTTGCAAAACGTTAGACATTTTTGCCTTATTCCCAGATAATGTGCATCCCTATCTTTTGGTCTAGCTGTTACAGTACTTAACAGAATGGGATTCAGGCGATGGCTGGAACTACTTTGTGCTACTACAGTACAAATAATAAATGAGGTAAAAATACTGAGGCTAGGACATGACCTTAGTGCAACTTAATAAATGATGCATCTAAAATCTGCCAATCAAAAAGAAAAAAACCCAACATAGTATTTCAAGTATTTATTTGGGCTGCAGACTCCTTTTACACACATGTAACTCTGTTACCTGAATTCCAGTCGCAGCGTTTGCACCAGAGTAAGGAAGAGTGGGAGGAAGCTTTACAAATTGGGATTTTTCCATTGTTCTTTATTACTGTCAAGCGTGAATATATGCAAATAGATATCACTGTGTATATAGAAAAGACCTGAAATAAGATGGTAGTATGGAAAAAAATAATTATTTCATATTACCCTAAGGTAATATTTTTATTTTCCCTGTTCCTGAAGCTAGTTTGTTTATTTTAGTATACTCCATGACAATTTTTATATGCTGACATTTCTGTCTATAAGAACTGGTAAACCTAAAGCTTTCTCTGTATGCTGTGTCTACAAGAAGATTTTGGAATTCCCCTGACCCTATGATAAGCTTGCCTTCTTGGGTTGATGCTGCCAGGTGTTGTTTGTGGTATACTCCTGTGGATGGGTCCTTAACCATGGGAGCTCTCTACTGCTCAGGTGGAGGCAGCAAAACTAGAGAAAAGTTCAGGCTTGTTATGCTGCGTTAATGCTTCTGATGCCATAAACATGCTAGACCGGGTGGGCATTGAACAGGTTGATGCAAGAGCTGTCTTTCGGAGGCAACAAAGCCAGTGCAAGGGCTTTTACAACCCAAAGCAGATAAATTTTGCCTGCCTGCCTTCCTCTTGCAGAAGCTGCTCATGTAAGGTGGCAGTCCATGTTACCGTACACTTAGTTTGGCCCAGAAGGTAGACCAGAATATTTTCAGGCTTCTCTGAGGACAAATTGTTACAGTAAAATGAATTAAATTTAATTATTTACTTTGTTATGATGAATCATAATACTTTTCTTTCCTGAGAAG
>VFFE01009205.1:701193-749035 GCA_008921705.1 Burhinus oedicnemus
GAAGTTAATTTTCTCTCCGCTCTCTGAAGCGTAGACAAGAATTTAATGATTTAATCATGATTGTTAGCTCTTTTGCAATCAATTTGTAATGATTGTGTAGCAACTCTCTTCAAGGGAAGCTGCATCAGGGAGGAGTATGCAAACAACTGTCTAGGAGGGCTGATTATAAATAGTATCACATGTCTCCAAAGCCCATTGAAATCTTCTTAATGGTGACGTACCGATTCTCATGCCACATCCGGACAGTCTCGAGAAAGGGGTCCTGGGCTAGGCTGGCTTTGCCACATGTACAGGAGCCTCCGGGTCATTTGGCAGTCCCCGAGTGCTGGTGGAAAGCAGAATGTGTGGACTGAGTTGCTAAAGCTCAGTGGTGGGCAGTGGTGTGTGTTCGCCACTCTTGTGCATAATCTTCTCTACGCAGACTTTTTTCTCAAATATTACACAAGTTTTTATAAAGTGTGACTGAGGAGAATATTTCAGTTGCTCAATCTGAAATATATAATAAACAGAAAAAGGGGATTTTTAGCTCTAGTTTTGAAGGAAGAACTTGCATTTGGTCCTTCAGAGTTCCTAGAGGAGATACTATTGACTGCCGCATCCAAACATGCCTCGTGTATTTGAGCGTAGCTGATATATCAGCTTAATAAAAATAATTTGCTTTTTCCTTTGGGAGGAAATTCAAGCAGTACATATTGCTCCATAAGTGGAGTTTAAGGAAAGTTTAGGGAATGGGAAATTCACAAAGATATCAAGCGAACCCAGTAAGAAAAATATCTTAATTCCAAAACTGTTCAGGAATTGGGCTTGAATGCAGCTCAGGAAACTTCATCAGAAAGAGGAGGGGAAAAAAGGGATGCGGTATCATACCAAATGCTGAGAGAGTTACCTGGAAGAGAGTCATGCAATAGATCAGCTTACTTTAGCTGGCTCAGTGGCCTGAGAAGGAAAACACCTTGAACCTCCTATTTTCCTAGGACTTCTTATTCTGACAGCCACCTTCTGTTACGCTGGCAAGCACCAGCAAACAGCCCCGAGGAGGGCATCATCTTCATGTCGCTACTGATGTGCAGCTGAGCAATCTCTTTGAGCAGCAGCCTGTTGTAGCAGCACCTAGGTGGAGGGAAATGAATTACTGTTACACTTGGAGCCCAGTGGCTTTCTCTATTCCCATTATTTTAGATGTAATTATATTGGATTGTTATGTTAACTCTAAATATTAGCTCTATTCCTGTGCTGGCTCTTGAAATTAATTCTGTATGTATTCTACAATGTTTTCGAATCATAGGTGGTTTCCTTCCTCCATGCTTCTTCCACATTACACTGTTTTGTCAGCAGTATAGCTTTTCAACAGGAGCCAGGAGTTGGGCTTAAGCTTTTAAAGGATTCCAATCTAGTCAGATCTCACACCAGTTTTACTAGGCATTGTTACCGGGCTGGCTCAGGTTGAACCTGGTTCAACCACATTTGCAAATAGTCTTTACAATGCCCATGTGCAGCCTTAGAAAGAGGTGCATCAGCAACAGCAGCTTTTCCATCACGTTTGTGAGCTTGCTTTTGCTTTTGTTTTTCTTTCAAGTGTTCATTGAAGACGTGTTTCTTTTCAAGCGGCATTAAAACTTGTGATTTCTGAGAAGGGGGAGGAAAAATGGGATATTTCTTGAATTTGTTTCTCAGTTCTGGATTTTGTATCGTGCTAATTTTGCCAGCTGGGACAGACTGTGCTTCAGATACATGGCAATAGGATGATTAAGAATAGGAAGTATGTTCAAGGAAAATCCCCCTTTTCAATCACACAGAGTATTCCTTTTTCCAGAACAAAATTTTCTGTGGTTGGCACCAAATTTTATTGTTCTATCATTCAGCCCTGTAAAGAAAGGACTCAGAATAATAGTCAAATAATGCTTAATTCCCTGATGCTGGTACTCGATGATGTGCTTTTTGTCGTATTTCTTCTGGGACTGAAGCCTTTTCAGTTGAAATCATTATTATTTCGGCTAAGGGTCAGGGAGGCTAAACAGCTGTTGGTGATCTAATTACAGGGTTTTGCAGAGAATCATTTCAAGTTTGTCTCACCAGTTCAGACCCATTCTAATTGCTATTGCTACTCAACTAAGCTAATATTCAAGTAAACCTCTGCAGGGGGTCTGTGGGTGAAGATTTCCACATCCATGTCTCTTGGCTAATCCTTATCCAGCAAGTCCTACAAAATCTGTGTATATTCTTTTGAAAGATGAGGAAAGGAGAGAAATATTTGCCATAATGTACAAAATGCAGTTGCATATAAACAATGCCTCATGTTATATAAATTAGCTCCTGTGCTATAAAATGAAATTATAGCAAGGAAAGCAAAGGGCTGCTGTCTTCAAAGACTTTGTTTCTTTCATTTAGTATTGTTTGTTGAACCTTCTGCTATAGAGGTAAAACAACTGATGGCATTTTCGGTGCTTTTGAAAACAAGGATTTTCTTTGAAAATAAACAATTGCATGGAGGATTATATTTATTATAAGATCTGAGCAATGCCATGAAGATAAAGTTACTCTTTTTTTTCTCTCAACACTTCCATTGTTTTGTTTGTGAGCTTGATGTGTAGAGAAGAGAGGGATCGGGGAAGGAGAAGGAAGGCAGATAGTGCTTCCCTCATAAAATATACAAGGAGCTGTGCATACAGAAGTGTCTCTATGAATCTGTTTACAGCTCTTTTTTGACTGACTGGCTAAATTACAGTTTCATTGTTCTAAATCCCCAAGGACTTTTCTAGAGATGTTGTAACTAAAGCCATGCATGTTGTGAAGCTCTTCCCTACCTGTCACTATCAGCTGCAGATACAACTAATTTACGTATTTTAATTAACCTCTCAAGGGGCAATGTAATTACCTTTTAAAAAGCACAGTTGTTGTTGGGGAAATAATAGGACATTTTCAGATATTTCTATCAGGCGAGCATACAGTGGCTTAAAGCAGTTACGGTGTCCAGCAGCACTGGCATGGCTTTGAGCTGTGTTGTGGTTAGAAAGCAGATGTCAGATAAAGAAGTGTTGAAAGAAAAGTTCCCTGTCTTTAAGCTCTTCTGTGGAGTGCTTGGAGAGGGCAATCCCACTAGGCAGTTCTGTGGTAATGTTCCTCCTTCAGAGAAACCCCTCTGCACCCTTACAACAGCAGGAAGATGTAGTGGATTCCTAGGACATTCCCAAAAAACATCACCCACTAAAACATCTGGCAACCTGTATTGGCACCATTTTGATAGTAACAGTGATCTTGGCTCTAAGTGCTTTTGTCAAAGCTCTGGGAGTCCTGCTAACGCTATAGGAGAAGGACTGTATTCTGAAATGGCTTGCTTAGTGGCACACTAGAAATATTTTTAATTAAAAGGAAAGAAAAAGAAAAAAGAATAGCAGCACTGTCTTGAGGTATACTGCAATTATATAAATGGGTTTTGAGGTTCAGCTGCTTTTCAAGAAGAATTAGGTCCATCCTTGCTTGTTCTGTGACTTTGCTGTGTTCTGTCTGTGCACGTGCAATTGTACGGACACTTCTCATC
Source organism: Burhinus oedicnemus (assembly GCA_008921705.1). Taxonomy (NCBI): domain Eukaryota; kingdom Metazoa; phylum Chordata; class Aves; order Charadriiformes; family Burhinidae; genus Burhinus; species Burhinus oedicnemus. The sequence continues at coordinate 704,732 of VFFE01009205.1, forward strand.
TGAGGAAACAAAATGCGCCTATGCTACAAAACTGCTGGCTCGTATTTCAAAAGTTGGACACAGATGAGAAATAAATTCTTAGAATAGATTTTTCCAACCAGAGAAACCAAGTTCTGTTGCATCTCTTGCCTCGTGACTGTACAAATCTCACACATGTATTGCATTTTTCAGAGCCGATGGGGCCTTGCAGCATGTCTGCAACGTCAGGACATTTAACACCTTACACTGACTGGTTTGCATGCAAACAGCAAGTTCCTGGATAGGAGAACCTCATGGAGAGTCTCCTGCCGTGTCTTCGTCCCTTCCCTCCTTGTTAACGTAACAGGAGAGCAGTTATTTTGTTTTACCAGCCGTTGAGAGATGGCCTTATGGCTGTTTTCATTTTGTGCTGTTCAGGACTACTTAGGGATAAAACTGAGTTAAATCTTCAGTGCCATTATTATGGTATTATAACTGATGCCTCTCTCTGAGAGCTTCCTGGAAATATAAGGAAATGCTATGGGCCTTGTGCATCGCAGTATCAGCATTTGTTTGATGTATTTTTCAAGCATTGTTTGGTTTCAGGCACAATGACAGGGTTTAGTTCTTTAAAAGACCCAGAACAGCAACAATTGTCTTTGAACAGACAGTAGAACTTCACTAATTCATACTAATGACTTTAAGAGACTTGTTTTATGATAATACTTCGTAATGCGCAAGTAAATGACAGTAGTATATTTTGTGAAAATAATGAAGTCTTAGTAATGTGAGATCACTTTACAGCTCTCTGCTATTAAATCTTCGCTGAGAAGTAGGGAGATGTCTATTTCTTTGCACAAAATCATAAAGTTGGATGGTAAAAGGTAGTTTATTACGCAGTCAAAAAAGAGGAAAAACTGTGCTCCCCATCCACTTCACAATTCTCCGTTAAGTTTTCCCCACCCACAGCAGTCTCTAGGTAACCGTTCTTCTGAAGATGAGATGGGGAACAGGGAACTGTGCCACACACCACCTCATACTGAGGTTTTTCCTTTCTAAAATCTTCACTTTAGTAACTTGCTTAATGACTGACTTTCTTATGAATAAAATAATACTGAAATGCAATGTTAGATGGGTGAGAATGCCTCCCTCTGGTGAAGTCAAAGGCTGAAACACCAGGCACTGCAAGACTGCAGCAGTAACCATGACTTCAGTGGCTTGCAGAGTGCTGCCTCAGGTTGAGCAGAGATGTCCTTGCTGGGCTGATTGGAGCATTCCCTTCCTGGGAAACACTCATGCTGGTTGAGAGCAGCTGAGCACGCCTTTGCTGTGAGATCAGCTGGAGTGGAGAGAAATGCTGGTTGCTGGCAGCATGGTCGGAGAGCTACTACATCCTCCAGCCTGTATTTTTGTACAATGCAGGCAGCGGGATCTACAGTGCGGTGGGACCGTCTTTAGAAGCTTGCCCAACATCAAAACACTTTTCTTGTCGTCAGCAGACTAAGCGGTGGCTAGACAGCTGAGATCTGGAAGCATGATGTTTGCCTATGTGAAGCTAAGTTGTGACCTGACATCAGCTGAGTGGAGGACAGCAGGCACTGCGGGGGCCCAGCAGAGGCAACACGTTACCTGGTACCACTGCTCCAGCCCCTGCCACAAAGGGGTTGCCGTAATTGCAGATCAGCAGTGAAAACTGTGGGTACAGCAAATTGTAATCATGAAACCACAGTGATGTTGCAACTGAAAATATTTTAAGTATTTTCTTTCATTTATGTGATTGTTCCTACACAAAGCTGTTTTCTGGTGGACTTGTGTATGGTTGTGGGTAGTAATCATGGACTGTTGTGTTTTGTTTGGTTTTTTTTTCCTTTCTCCATAGTTACACTATCACCTTTTCATAATGGGGACCCAATAGCTCTGTGGTCATCCCTTCTCTTCAAAATTGACTGTACTGTGCACTCACTTCCAGAAGTCTTTGAAGATTTTTGGTGTCCCTTGTTCCTAGGCTGCATGTTAGGGTCAAGCTTTTGAGTCTTCTAATCACTCAGTTTGGTATAGTCCCGTTGCCACTAAAGCCTCTTTTCATGCCTATTTAATGCCTCGGAAGTGCTTTCAAGTGGTCTTTGATAAATCATAGTAAGTGTTATTCCAGTCGCTCAATAGCAGTACCTGCTAGAGTCTTTTTTAGCTCCCAAGGCAGCTGTTCCCTCTTGCCTTATTTTACCAGTGACAGTAATTCATTCCACTTGAGCTGACTAGCTTATTTCACATTTATTTGCACATTATGAGCAGTGTCATTCTACTTACCCTCCAGACAGTAAACGGTTTGAAAAATGCAACTGTAACAAATATTAGGCATGGGGAGAGGAATAGGAAAATGGAACCTTTGCATTTGGTGCCCAAATAAAAACATAATGAATAAATAATATTTTGAAATTATCTCAATCATCGAGTGTATGCAAAATCAAAGGTGCTGCATAAACTTGCATTATCCCTTTGAGTATATATATCTCTTTCCCGCCAGCTAGTTTAGCTTCCCTAGTGTGGAGTTAAATAAAATATTACCCATCAGGTCAGGAAAATAATTAGTCCAGCATTATTGCCTCCTTCCTAAGCAATCAGACTTGACCCATATGTATTATGCATGTTTGCACGCTGCACATCTGAGAAGTGGGATGTTTATAAACAGATGAATTTGGGCTCCATGTTTGCATACCAAGACAGTACTCCCACTCCCCTCTACAGAGAAGGCAAGTTGAAAAATTATCAGAGCAAAAGCAAGCCATTTTTTTTGGCGTCCTGAAGTAATTTCTTCCAAGTAATCTTTTGCTGGCTCTGGCGAGTAGTTTTGAAAGTGCCATAACTTAATATGACGGCAAGTTTTCCCTCTGTACATGACGAAGTACAGAAATACAAATAATGATGATGCTCTCGGCAATATAGAAATGTGTTGTGTTTTGCCATTGTAACGAGGATAGACGAAAGAACCTCAGATAGGGGGAAAATAAGCTCAGAGTCTCCCAGAGACCAGAAAGTCCTTGGGGAGAAATCAGGATGGTCTTGTGCAATTGTTATGAAGAAGGCATTTTCTTAAGATCATGATTCTAGGAGTCAATGAAAATACAAGATTTTTCATTTTCATTCATTAAAAGTAAAATTTCTTGCACTAATAACTTCTAAAACCAGTTAAGGATTCCCAAATTATTATTAATTGGATTTGGTCATGGCAGTGTTGTATTTTGGTTAACAGAGCCCAGCCTAACTCGGGGCTCCCAAGTATTGCAGTGACAGTAGCAGATAGGAGACATTCAAAAGTGGTACTAAAAGGGGGAGAGACAGGGAAGTCAGTACTCTGAGCTCAGGAGGTTGAATCATTTCAATGGAAGGAGTTTTCCTATAAGGTGTGAGCCCCATCACTTTCTCCAGCCATCTCAAGTTGTCTTTATGCTTCCAGATCAGGCATGCTGTAAAAATTCTTTCCTTTGTGGATATGGGTGTATGCTGGGTACAAGCTAAACCTGTTATTTAAAGTCCTGAAAAACTTCCCAGTAGATCTGAGAAGTTGGTTTGGGGTCCTGAGATTTTTTTTTCCTGATTTGATCAGCATAGTTCTCTGCATCTATCTGAATCTAATATCTTCGTGTCTCCTCTGAACGTGATTGTAGCTGGATGGCAGCCAGAATGCAACTTTGAACTTCCTACGCTAGACCGAGTTACACTGAAATGTCTTGGAAGAGCTATCTTTATTTGCCCAGGCATCATCCAAACAGTACAGACCTCAGCCCATCTCCATATTGTTTAATGTAGAAGCTTTAAATGAACCACGGGTAAGCTTACTTAACACAACATTCTTGTACTTTCTGGTATTCACGTGATCTAATATATTATTTTTCAGTGATTGGATGGATTAGCAAGAATATGGGATTTCATACAGGGTGTCCTCATTTTGTGGTGTTCCATATGACAGTGTGTGGCATGCAGGTATTAGATTAATGATGACATTTGGGGAATCAAGTTGACCACTTACTATATACTTTGGCTTTTTATTGCCAGCTCACTGCAGATGGACTCCGGCAACTTTTAAAAATCTGATCATATAATGCAATATTAATAATACAGTCCTGGCATTTATGTTTTTTGGGTTTTGTTGTTGTTTTTTTTTTTTTCCTGGCTTTCTAAACTCTGAATAGTGGTGCCATCCCTTTCTGTCCATGCAGTTCCTAGTCACTCCCACAGAAACACATGTGGCTGAGGCCATACAGATGACTGCCACGCTGGCTGGGGTGCCCAGCCCTCATACTCAGCAAGCCCTGAGCTGGGGTGGCAGGGTGATGCTGCACTACCACCACAAGCATCTACTGCTCTAAGCAAGGCGTCTTCCATACATCCCTGTGCAGAAGTGGCACAGCTGAAATGCACAATAACTGCTAAACATAGTTACTTGTAGTCTGGAAAGAGGGGCGCTATTGCCTGGTGTTATAGCAGGGGATTGCAGCCAAGGTAACACAAACTGCTGATCTCCACCAGCAGACATGCCATAACTGAAGGAAGGTAGGTGATCCATGATGGGGTTAAGCAGCAGCCTCAGAAAATCAAGGGTTTGTTTCTGCTGGATCTTGGAAAATCATGTACAATGGTTTGGTTTTCCTTCTATTGAAAAAAAAAAAAAACCCAAACAACCAAAACCAAGGAACACTTTGGGAGCAGTGAGTCTCTGAGGCTGACAGCAACTTTCACACTACGTGTCACCTAAACCTGGGCAACTGAGTGAAGGCAACTGGTCTTTTTCAAAAGGGCTGTGTTCTGCATAGTCTCACAGGACTTAAACCACATCTGGTGTTTCTGCTGAAATATAGGAAAATTATAGCACAGCACTTCCATCAGCAGTGACTGAGTGACAGAAATCACGGCTGAGTTCCTGTGTTCAAGCTGGGCGATATGCAGCTGTGTCTGGGTAAGCAGTGGAACTTACTACAGCCTTCACTCAGTGCAGTCATCATCTTCCTGTCTTCACGTTAAATATTTTGTCTATAAAGTCTAAGTGGAGTGAGAATCCTAAACATTTCTGTCCTCTTTTGTCAGAATTGACCACTAATTTATAGCACTGCTGTTGTAAAGTCCTCTTTCTTGGGAGAAAGGGCTCTGCACTAGGAGGAAGTGTTGAAAATTTGAAGGAAGAAATTGAAAACATCCCTTACCTAAGTGTACAAATAAGAGAAACCCATGGCTTTGTCTCCAGTGAGTAGAGCCAAGCAGAAATCACTGTTTCCAACTTCCTGTTTGTTTCCAACTTTCTGTTCATAACAGTGATATTCATGATAATAACGTGGAAGTGGTTACCGCAGAGAAAGTTAGGAAGACCCAAAAGCTTATCTTTGGAACTGTCATTGCCGGTGGGCAGTGTGATGGTGGTAAGCCTGGTTATGCCTGCGTCAAGAACTTTGCTGCTTGCTAGAACACTTCCAGGGATCCACAGCTTCCCTGGGCAACCTGTTCCAGTGTCTCGCCACCCAATTTGTGGTCTTCAGCTCAGAGATTCTTGTAAATGCTCTTGTAATTCATCCCCTTTCTATTTCCTTGCTCTTCTCTGTGTGTTACATCCTTTGTTTGCCTCGTTCTTCATTGTTATAAGTTGTTTGTTATTTCTATTTCAATGCAGTTGGCATTGAGAGTTCACATTATGTTGTTGCCCTTGTGGCTACAGCATGTTCTTTTCAGTTAAAGGATTTCAGGAATTGTTCCTTTGTGGTTGTATAATAATTACACAGTGCTGTATCTTTGAATTGGGTAGGATTTATGGCTTGTGCATCTTCTGTCCTATCTTTTTAAAAAGAAAGCAGAATTATGTATTAATTTGAGACAGATGTTTAAAAACAAAAAAGTGTCTAATGAAAATCTGCAATAACTTGTCTTGTCCTAGCTAGCGCAGTACATCTGTTGTTGCTCAGTACAGAACTGGAGGAGCTGCAAACAGGCTGTTTGTTCCAGGCTCGCTTGTGCAGCCAACAAACCTGACTCCCCTTCCCGGCTGTGCCGCAGACGGCTTGCGTGACTTTGAGCGAGTTTTGTGCATGGTGAGGGAAGGCAGACTTGTATGTCCCTAGAAAGCAATGTTGTGAAGGTAAATACTCTTAAGAATTGTGATGTGCCCGCTTGCAGTGGGAGCAAAGCAGGAGAGGACATCTGCAAATAAATGCCTAAAATCTATATTGGGTGTAATTATATTTCCAGGAGTTTAATTCTTAAATGCTAGACAAATGGGGAGGGATTTAGCAAAGCGGCAGGATTTGGTCTACTCAAATCCTGTAGGCACAGTTGAAATGCTTATATTCAGGGAGCAGAAAGAACTGTGAACATCGAGTATTTCTGCTTGTTTGTTGGGGGTGGCAACAGCAAGGCATGGAGGGTAGTGATTGCAGACTGCAGTCTGTTTCCTTGAGTGGCTTCAAGTCTGCCCATGTCAATGCTTTGTTTACGTCACACTCTCCTCTCAGACAAATGTTGTCCTTTACGTGAATCTGTGATGTGGTGATTATTCTTGGACCTGTGTGTTTTGGTGTCGATGTGTATCTTGGGGTTATATATATTAATGCTGGTGTGGAATCCAAAAGCTGATGAAACCGGAAGCATGCACATTGGAGCAAAATACAGTCTTTCCCAGCCTCGGGAGAGGCCTGACTGCACTTTCATAAATCCTTTGTTGTGGCATGCAAGCTTCTTGGCTGTCATTGAGTGTGCTGTGTTTTGGAACGTATGCACAAATGTACACACAAATATATGAAACATTTCTTTTGGCTATTTCCCATATGGTTTAATTTTTCACAGCTCTGTAAAATCTCACATGCAAATTCTGTTTTCACAACTTTTATTGTATGTTAAAAGCAGAGTTTTGAATAACTGTTAAGAAAATTCTCTCCTAGTCCTTTTTTAAGACAAAATCTTTGGTTGTTAATGACAGCACAGGGAGCTGTTATGGTTCTTCGTTTTGAAAGTAACTTTAGAAACTTTTTGCTGCTAATGGTTTATGTTTTAAAAGCAGAGGGAATGATTGGTGCCTCCCCTTCTTTTCATTTAGTTCTTTTTTCTGCTTTCCTCTTCCCATCTCTGAAGTGTTTATTCTCATGCAGAAATTATAGTAGCTGTTACAAACCCTGTGAGCCTACTGAAGCTGTGAGTTTGCTCGTAATCCCAGTACTCTTTTCTTCTTCTCTCATCTCACTCTCATATCCCTATGCAGTTTGTAGTCCATTTGTTAATTCCAGTTTGATTGACTGTGGACATCTTTTGAACTCCATAACCACCAAAATGCCAGTGTTTCACTATGCAACTTAGTATTACATCCGTGTCCTGAGCCACAGCATCAGATGTTGTAGACATCTAGATTTACTTTTTCTCTTTGTTTGAACTTTTTTTTCCCCCAACACAGTTCAACCCTGTTGGTCTCTTGTTTCTCTGAAGCTCAAAGTCAGCAGGCTGAGACTGTGGCTCAATCCATAGGAAAAAGAGTGACAGATACAAACACAAAAAATAATTAGCTTCTTGTTTGCTGTTTTCAAATGTAATACCACACTTCAAACAAGACATTGCTATTCCATAGATCACAGTGATTGAGTGCAGATTAAATTGTTGTCTTATTATTTATCTATGGTACGTCCCTGTATGAGCCAAGCTCCAAGCATTGAAAAGAAAAAGTCCTTGCTGTGAGTATTGTACATACCAAAGATAGACAAGCAGACAGATACAGGAGAAAAGGAAAATAAGGATAGGCAAATTTTATGTAAGTTAATGTAATGAGCATGGTAGCGTTGCTTTTGCAAAGGGTTTGAAATATGGATGGAGTGAGAACCTGTCCAGTGCATTCAGATGGGTTACATCTGTGACTTGCAGCTCTGATTCTGTGGCTGTAGCTTGCAAACTTCAGGCACAGAAATAATGGGGGGAGAAGCTGACAAATGAGCAGACAACTGGGTCTTGAATAGAGATGTAGATTAAATCTTCTTCTGCGGAAAATATATTTGTGCAGGAGAGCAAGAGATTCATGAGGATGAATACAGTGAGGGTACAGTCTCTCATCAGTGCCCCTCAAAGATATACTAATGCTTCTGTGCTTTTTCTTCAGCACTCTGTTTTTTTTCTAATACATCCTTACCCTTCATCTGCCACTTTTGCATAGATACTTATTCTCCCATACAAGCTCTGATCCCCAGCACATCTTCATTTTTCAAGGTATTGTTACTATGAAACACTTCTTTCTTTTATTATAAAATAAACAAAGGACAAGGGGAAGACTGAGGAAGGAATATGTTTACTCCTGCAATGTGCATCATTCCCAAATACAAATTTCCACTTTGTGTAAAGCCAGATAAGCAAAGAATATGGTGTGAAGTGATCACTGCAGAAATTCTCTTGATTTTTTTTTCCAAACGTGGTTTGTTGCGATTCTTGAAATCCCAAAGCCTAATGAAAATGTTTTGAAGAATAAAGTAAAATCTTTGTACATATGTATGAACATATTTTCCAGATGTGACACAGATCCTAAAATATGTTGCTGTTATTATAGTACAGTGTATTTTCCTATGACATCCTTTTTGCACACCTCAACAGAAATCTCCTTGGAATTCAACTAAGACAATTCTTTTTTCAAATTAATATTAGATTTTTTTGATTCCTATTGACTGTAATTAAGTAATGAAAAATGTAGGGGGATGTCATGCCCGATTTATTTTTAAATGTCTTTTTTCTTTCTTCTTTTTTTGTTTTCCAATCTAACTGCTTATATGGCCCTTTATAATTGTATTATCAGAGTGATTCAAAGACAATGGTGAAAGATTACAAAGAGAGAAAGGAATGTTCAAAATCCAAGTGCATAAATAGGGTTTCTGGGGAACATCACAAAGGCTCTATTGTGCTACGCATAGCAGAGACAGAAAGGATACATGTCCACCCTCTACCAGAAAATGCTGCAGACTTTTCTGCAGGTCACTTGCTACTGTAATAAAAACTCTAAAAATATTCATGGGTACAAAAATGTTACTTGTAATACGCCACTACGTTTGTTCCACTCATAATTCAAATAATTGCCTTAGGTAATGTTTGCATATTGGTATGGTCAGACAGCATTATCTGTCTCCTGCAAAGTACTTCTGGCCTGAGAGAAAGCACTCCCGCTGTGTTCGTTGTGGGCTGTGGCAATCAGATGTTGATAGCTGTGCTTGAACTGTGTGGTGGTTTTTCAAGGTCAATAAAAATATTGGGCAGTAAGAGGGGGAGCGGAAGACCACGGACCTCATTTTGCTTGTGGCTTCGTCTCAGTTCAAAACCCTCCCGATGCATTATCTGAGTGAGTCTTTGGGAAAAAAATATATTAATGTGCTCTTATTCGGTGCTGTTCTATTACCTATTCATCAAAAATATTGCTTTTGTGCATTTTTCATTATAAGATTCAACATTACCAATGTTAATAAAGAGAGAACTCCTTTTCTTTTCTTAGAAATAGAATATGTAAAGACATTGCCTCTTTGATGTTTCTAAGCCAATACAATATGTATTTGAATGAGGATAAAAGTCATTCTTTTAACAGAAGATCATCCAAGTCATTTCTGATGAAACTCAAGAGGACTTTCTTTTTTTTTTTTTTTTTTAAGAGATGCTGGGAAATTAAGATTAAAAATGGGGCAAGCACCTCTTTGGAAGCAGCAGCTAATGGAAATAAATCATATATTTGATGGTATTTGTTGGGCTGCTGTTTCATGCAGGCCCGTGGTGACATGAGCCTCCATCACTGGGCTGAACTGTTCAGCGGCAGGTGCCTTTTGTTCAAAGGGATGAGATCTCGCTGTTGCAGGCAGGTATTTCATGTGATGCTATCCTGAAGTGTGAATAGACAGCAGGCCAGATTTTGGGAGTCCCTCCCAAAATTTCCTTTGCTGCCAGGGAAGCTCACATCACTAGCTAGTTTCCTCGCCTGGGAATTTTTAGTGTGGATTTTTCACAGCAGATTGGGCAATACATGATTTTCTGTTTAGAAGCTGCTATAAATTTGGATCTAACAAGTTTTATGAGGCCTCTGAAGCCTTGGGACTAGGATGCTTCTTGAATACTGTCCTGGCTCACTACTCTCTGGCTAACTGTTCGCTTGTGTATGGGCACAGGACAGTGTGGTAGCTCTCCTTTATAGGTTATCAGCTTCTGTGTTTGCTGCAGAGGGTCTGCAATGGAGGAGCATAAAGGGGTTAGACACTTCCTCCACTGACCAAGTATCCTCTGAAAAGTGTCTGAAGTTTGATCTTTTGGCCAAAATGTAAGAATGCTCTGTACAGTAAATAGTGGAAAATTTTTCTTGGAGCCCAATAGACGTATCTAACAGGAGAGAGGCAACTCATGCAGAATTATTCCTGTTGCACCAGTATTTCCTCCTGTTCAAGTGCAGACCTGTCTGTGGACAAGAGCAGTATCTTGAGTCATTCCCTTGCTCTGCACTGTTCAAGAAAGGTGGATCTCTGCTACGTAAAACCAGCTTCCTAGGAGCACTGCAACATTATCTGGGTTTGAATTTTAGATGGATTTAGATCTAGGCTGCAGCAAGAGAGTCTGAGCTTCTATAGACTATCAGGGTGCCTGGGGACAGCTACGGTGGATTTTGACACAGTGAAACTGATTTTGCAGGGCTGGTCCTTTGGTTTGTTGCTGTTGGGTTTGGGTTTTTTCTTAAGTTTGAAATGAACTTATGAAAATGGATGTATTGTTATCAGGAGAATAAAGGTTTCTTTTCTCTCAATACAGATATGTTTTCTGAGGTGAACTAGGTGTCAGTGGCCAGACATAATAACCCCATTTCTCTTATTCCCAGTTCACAGCAAGTTGAATGTGTTTCCTTGGCTCACAAGCCTGTGGTATGAAGCCTGAATGAATTAAAACGGTCTCCTGAAAGCCACGGTGTTTGCCGGCTGACTTTGCAGCCTTACTGAGTGGCATGCAGGCTTCTTTGTTCTCAATGTATTGTTTTAAAAGTCTGACCTTTAACAAATTGGAAGCCACTTTAAGAAGTCTCTGTATCCACAAAATTATAACTACACTGGAAAGTGCTCTGACCACACTGTCCCGATGGCTAGGGTAGACACGTGCTCGGACTCATCAGGCCTGTTTGCGGCAGATGGTGTTTCTGGGAGTGTAGCTGAGGGGTAGATCTAAAACTGAGAGAAAGTATCCATTACCTGATCTGCTCTGGGGTATCTTTCAGGTAATCTGCTGGCATCTCTGAAAAAACAAACAAACAAACAAACAAAAAACCAAAAAAACCCCAAACCTCACAATGTTGTGTTTAAATAAAATTTTAAACAAATAAACTGCAGGGGCATGTGTTACAAGTCTCTTGAAATGCCGTTGGAGGGTGTTAGTTGCTGTGGTACCACAAAGCCACAGGGGCTGTAAGGGGCTGTGTTGCTCCAGGGGTATTTTCAGGTAGGACGTTTTGCTCAGCACATCTCTCCTCTTCAAGAAGAGCAGAAACTGAGCTCTGGCCTGAGGGAGCAGCGGTGTGGACAGCATCAGTGCCTCGCCTGAGCACTGGCAGGACTGAGGGAGAGCACAATCGGGAGGCTGTTCAGGGCCAGCACCTTGTGCCGTCTTGCAAAGGTGGAGACAGACAGACCAGAAACGCCCCTAAGGGAGGTACCTTACACATGGGCATAATGGGGAATGTTATTCTCCTATTACCTCCTGCAGACACTTGCCAGTAGACAGGCTGTCAAGACAACCACTGAATTGAATGATACTACTGTAATTTTTAAGACTTTTTAGACTGACCAGGCAATGCTAAACATTGTGCCTATTTTAAGTACTTTATGGTCCTGCTATCATAAAGAGCAATCCATTTCATTCCACATAGCTAAACACACAAACACTGGGTTCAAAAGTCTGTAGAGGGACAATCGAAAAACAGATCTGTTTCACTTCTAAAACAACCCCTTGAATTTGGATGATGCCAGGCAAGCAATCACCATTTGGTGAGGTTGACATGCAAAACTTGATTGTTCTGAATATTTACCTAGAAAATATATTGCTGTAGCTCTGATGTGAAACAACCTTCTAGTCTGCATCTTGCATAAATCAAACATGCCTGCCATTTGCTAAATTATTACATTATAAACCATGTTGTAATTACAAAACTTTAGTTGTTCCATTTATGATCTCTATGGTTTATTGTATTATTGGTTGGACTTGAAAGCTGAGGCTTTAAATTTATGAAGTCCACTAAAATATTATATTCCCCATCCCTTTCTCCAGCTGATCAAATGACTAAATCAATTGCTGGGGCAATGCCAATGGTATTAGGATCAATAGGACTGTGAAATTTATTGTACATTTTTGTTGCTGTATAAAATTAGATTGCGGAGTTTATGAATGTTTATTCTTCTGAGCACTGGATTTCTGGTTTGCCTGAAACATACATTACAGTAGTTTGGTCTTTGCTTGTTATGTGGCCATTTCACCAGCAATACTTTAAATGTATCCTCTGTTAAAGAGTATTAATAGGTCTGTGGTTTTTTGGTTTCATCCAAATTAATTTTCATAGATACTTGGTCTTTTTCAGGCCCTGAATTGACTCTGCAGAGTGCGTACTTAAATGTCTTGCTGAGTTTGGGCCTTGCAAAGAAAATGAAAGCTAATGGAAACTTTCTTGATAATCTTACTGGACTTGTGCATGGTCTTACACACTTTGTATCACAGAATCTCCTGCCCTTCTCAGCTTATCTGCTTCAGATGGTTTAGACAATGTATAGTGAGATATATTTTGATAATTAAGTTAGCCAGCTCTCTATAACTTTGGAAAATAAGACTTTCTGCCAAGGGACCAAAATTCCAGGGATGTTTGTCTTTGGGTATAATCATACTGCAGAGTGGGTGCCTGTTGGTGCAAGGTTGCAAAGGAAGCGGACAAAAACAGTAACAGTTGAGGGAGACCAAATCTAAATGCAATATTAGGGACAATACAAACTTCTTTTTAACAGTCACTAAATATGTATGAGGGGAGTGATCTTCTTAAAAATGTGTGCAATGCTTTCATTCAGTGAAGAATTGCTAATTCATCAGGAAGGGACGTGATAATTCTCAAAACAGCTTTAGTAGAAAAGGCCCAGTAAAGTCTGTATGTAGGAACTGCGTGTGTCTGGAAGAACAGTGAATCCAGGTTATTTACATCTGCTGGACAGATCGGGGGTTGATATTCAAGAGGTATGTTTTAACCCTGGACTGGCAGATAACCCCAGGCAAAGCATTTCAAATCACTCTGCAAAATGAAGATAAATGCATAGCCCTTCACTACAGAGCTCCTTAGCAAAGATGACCAAAAAGAGGTACACAGAAATAGTATGTTCTAAACAGCAAACTCTTTTTCAGAGTCACTGGTCAAGTACTTTACATAGTTTTGAGTTTTCTGGTGACTCTTTTTCTTCCCTCAGCCAATCTGTGGAGGAAGACTGTAGTGGTAAAGGGTGCTCCACAATTTTATTTTAGCAGTCACAAAATACAGGATCTCAATTAAGCCAAACATTAAGCCAAGCATATACTGCAGGCCAACCCTAAAGAGAGCAGGAGGAGGAAGGGGATGATAGTGGTGTGCTCAGTTAAGACTGATAAAACTGTCTATTTGAATGTTGTGATGTTTATAAACCTCTTTTTAGGAAGACAGAAGAGACTTTCCAGGAGACCAGAATAGATCTGACTATACACAAAATTCTGTGAAACGAATGTACTAAGAAAATATTTTTCTTCTTGTCTTTGCTATTAATTTGAGGTGTTCTGCTTTAACTAGGGTAGGTGTAGCTAGCTTACTTAGAATGTGGTTTTCAGGCTAGCAATGTCCCTTTCATGGAAATGTTTTTTAAAGAGCAAATAAACCTGGCAATATCTGTCCTCACCAACTGTAGAATAAAGGAAGCACTTTTTCCACTAGACTACCAAACTTTTGTTAGAGGCTACAGGGCTCATCCCAGCTACCAACACGGCATTGGAGGTAATATTTCTCCATTAAAACTGAGCTAGTATTCCTTACAAATGTGTTTCACGACTGCTTAAGAATTTGAAGTCTCTTTAATACTTCAATAATTTAGAGCAGTTAAGCTTTGTAGAGTCTTGTCACTTGCATGGGATTTAAAACTTCTTCCTTTTGTGGTGTTAACCTGAAGAAAAATGTGTATGTGTTTTCATTTTAGTTAAAAAATAATTAAGTCTGGGAGGAGGGAAAAGGAAGGATGGATAGAAGCTGTATTAAAACTTTTTGCTTTGTGTGAAAATCTTTCCATGTGGCTCTAAAATTCTTACTCTATAAAAACTTTTGTGAGCTGCTTGATGTGTCTTTACAGTTAAAATGCTTAGTTATCGTTATGTAATTATAAATAGAAATTGAGTTGGATGCTACTAGCTGTGACAGTAACATAAAGGGACAACATTAAGATTTTTTTGTTGTTGTTTGGTCTTTTTTGAATGCAGTATCTTTATCTTTAAAATTGCATTGAAAACTCGTAGTGCAATATTTATAAAGCACAGATATTGCATAAGGGAAGAACCAGAAAAAGGAGTTCTTAGTAGTCAGCTCTTAAAGTAGAGGATGTATTTCTCCATTTATCTTTCAAAAATTAAGCTTTTCAGATATGATATCTGTTAAATCCAGGTAGAGCTCCACATTGCTGAAATCTGACTTTAAAAAAAGCTTTATTTGAAAGTATCAACTTTGTCATTTGTATGAAGGGCGGCGAGCTACCCAGTAACAGCTATTAACATGAGTGACAAGGGCATTTGTCTGGAATGGGGAGACAGAGGACTTGAACCCGAGTTTCTTAGACCCCAGAAGAGCCCTTAGTTACTTGGCCATAGGTTGTTATGGAATGTTCCTGTTTCCTTTCCCTTTTTTACCTAAAAAACCCCCAAATGAACTCAAAAAGGAAAAAGAACAGACACGGAAACCTCTCTGTATTTCATGCTGTAGAAACAAGTTAATCATGACCCACTGTTACTCCTTGCTGAGTTAGAAAAAAAAAAAATTTTTTTTATTATTGTTGTGCATTTATTTGTGCATAGGTAACTTTTTACAAAAAAGTACCTATGTAACTCAGGTGCCTAAATCTATTTTCAAAATATTGTTGTCTATTCAGGACACTCAGTTGAACTGTGACTACACAGAAAACAGAGATGTTGTGGTAAAATAACAGCCAGCGCTGAGAAAGCCAGCTTGCACACCACTGGCTGCAACTTGCAGCCTCCGGGGTCCTCTGTGAGCTAATTCACAGTGTGTCTTGGATGCTATTTCAGTCAGATTCCTCCTAAAAATGGGTTATTCTGTAAGTTACTTCAGGCGCCTGCAGTCTGGGCACCTTGGTGCTTGCAGGTCATCTTGTTGCAGTTGTCAAGTAAAACTTAGTCTTAGAAGTCAGTCAATGGTGCCTCCTCAGTGGATATTGACTGAGGATGTGGACCATGAACATCTATCATATTGAAGCAGAGACCTGAGCTAACTGGTCTGTAGCTGTGTCACTCCTTTATAGTTACAGGATGCTGGAGTGTATAACGCAAACACTGTAACAGAAAACCAGTGTATTACATGATAAAGATTAGTTTATTGATGGAGTACAGGTTTGTGTAGAGCTGTGGGGATAGCTCTTCCATGATGTACTAGTAAGTATTCTACAATGTAATAATTTAAAACCATTAGCGGCATGTTGTTGTCGTCTTTCATTTTAATTGTCTTATGTCTTCTGCTGTATGTTTTTTAGCACTGGCACATATGCCAGACTTTAAAGAGTCTATTGTGGAACGTTTGTCACAAACAACCAGGACTAAAAGGCTTGAGGGCATGAAATAAACATGCATTTACATTAAAAAATAATTGCTGAAGGGTTTTGCTTTGTGTTTTTCTTTTTGTCTTGGAGGAAGAGATGAACTCCTTCCTGCATTTGGCAGAAGCAGAAACATCCAGGCATTAGTCTTCAGAAGTGCAAGCAGGATTGCTGAGGTGTTGGGGCGAGAGCGAAAACACCCTGTCCTACACTGCGCTGCACCACCCACCTCTCCTGCGCCGCTGATTTTAATACTCCCTCCAGACAGCAGAGGCAAACATGTTAGACCAGGAATCCTTTGCTTCAGCTGCCTGACATATGGTACCACATAATCTCTGTTTCATTTTGACAGTGCCAAAACCCAACAGCTTGAGCGGCAGCCTTGAAATGTAATAGGATGAACACGCACCACCACAACAAAGCTGCCGTGTGGGGTGTGTAAATCTGTCCATCGGTTAACAAATTCCTTGTAATATTTGTTTTCAAGAAGTTGTTCTTCTGATCATCAATTGGGTTGTTGGATGGGGTTTGTGTGATTTGGTTTTCTTGCTGCTTCTAGAGACAGACCCTTGTTTTTGGCTGTCAGGGTGCCGTATGTGCAGGATTTCTACTTCTAGCCTCCCATTGCTGTTTTGCTGACCTCTTTCTCACTCCGTAGGGAAGCACAAGTTAACACAAAGATTACAGTAAATTTGTTCTATGGTAAACTTACATCAAGAGAAGAAGCAGGAAGGCACTTCCACAAACCAATAATGACTGCATGTCACTACAGTGTGGCTCGTATATCACTGGAAATGACAAAGTGGTTTGAAGTGCGTAAGAACATCAAAGGCCTTTTGTTTATTCAAGGTCACAGACAGATGGGATCTGGTGTATGGCAAGCCTATACAAAAGTTATGGCCATTTGGAAATGGAAACGGATGAAACCAAAATTGGAACAAGATGTAGGCATAAAGGCAGAACATGGTATGAAAAAAGGTTATTTGCTCAGCAAAGTTAAGCTGAACTGGTTTTATCTCAATTAAGAAGGGTGATATTGGGAAATGTTTGGGGGGTTTGTTGGTTTTTTTCCTCTGCAAAAATGACTAATTTCACTTTTGGTGACTAGAAAACTTCTCTTTTTTTGGTTTGGAGGTAATTTGTCTTATTTCACATCTTTTAGAGAACAAGTCGACATTTTTTTAAGATAATGCAACTTCAATTTTACCTTTCTCTCTTGTAAGTTGGCATTCTGATTATGTAGATAGTATTTTATTGGAAATTACTGTTTCTGAGAATCCTACCCTTGAATATTTTCTCAAGATTCTCATAAGGATAATGAAGAAATGCCTCAGATGTTTTAATTGCAAAATAATAACTTCAATTTAGATTTTCATCACCACAGATACTGCGGTGGCCTTTTTAAACTTCCCTTTCTTCCTCCTGCCCGTAACCAAATAGTTAAAAATAAATGAGCTTGTTTTTCGTGGAACATCTAGGCATAAACTCCATTTTCCACCTCACCTTTATTTCCAAAAGAAAAACACAGCCAGATTCTCAAAACAATTTTAAGCATCTCTTTGTGGTTGAGCAACTTAATGGTTTGGATTAGATTTGCTCCAGCACAAGTGTCAATAATTACAAAGACCTGTTTTCCCAACATTTACCAGTCTCCTCCTATGGGGAAAACCTTCCCACAGTCAATTAATTGTTCATCATAATTCATGTTTTTCCCTCTTTTTTTTTTTTTCCTTATTTGAAGATGGCTTGAAGTTTTAGTTTCAAATTCTCAAGTGTACTCTGACTTCACCCCACCCACAAAAGAGTTCAGGAGGAAACGGGGAGAAGGGGAGAGAGGAGGGCATCTACCAAAAATGACCTGCATGTTTTCACATCCAACACCCAAAGGTACAATCAGTATCTGCAAAAAGTGTTGTACACAGGAAATAATTTCCTGTACTATTTACAGACTGAATCTAGAAATCTACCCCCAACCTTCATATTTTCTATAGATACAAATCACGGTTCTTGACTTAAATATTCCCAGATAGTTTTATAGCTACTGAGTCATGCTCTGACTCGTTCATCCAACAATCCCTGTTCCTATTTCAGGCTGCAAGTACCATATTGTCTGTATAAATGTTTCCTGATTTGAGCTTTCCTGTGTTTAGAGACTACTTCCCATAAACTTGTCAGGCCCCTAATTAATGCACTGGACCACTAGGCATGTCAAACAAATTACATCATTTTTTGTATACGTCGCAGATTCCACATTTATTAACTGGGTTTAATAATTGCTGAACTCAAAGTTATTTTGATTAATACAGAGTTTGAACCTGGTTTACTGGCACTCTCTCTGTTTTGGGGCAGAGACAAAGGCTCAAAACAAATGTTACTGGATTACAAAATTGATGAGAATTGAGTTTTTTTAATGAGGCTTGAAAAATCTCAGGGAAGTAATCTTTACCCTAATTAATTTGCAGTTCCTGTCTCCTCCCCTCTATCCTGCTAGCAGGAAAGAAAAAAAGGAGAGAGGACAAGGTACAGTTTAAAACAAAGTGCATATTTTCCTCTAATTCTCCTATTGAGAATTAGTGGAAGGTACAGAAACAGTAAAATTTGACAGGAGATCTATTTGGCTTGGGATTTCTAGTCACCTTTTGAGAACAGAAATTTCCTTATTTAATAAACCAGCCCAGTTTACTTTGATGTGGAATATCCTTACTCCAGCTGAACTCCACTTTAGCTGTAGTGTTTAGAAAGTGAGGATTTTCATTCTTGTAGTGCTTCCGTGTTTCACCTCCTGTTTGCCACGAGAGTTTAGGGGAATGAATAGAGCCCAGGAGATACTCTGGTTCATGTAGAATGATGCCATTACATTTGGACCACTACAGACAGAACTGCCTCATCACTGGAAGACTGGGGACTTCTAGCGATTTCCAAGTCACCTGCAAGCCATCTTACCCCCAAAACTCCATCATAGTCTCCTCCATTTACAACTTGTTTCTATGGGTTATAATTCAAGTAACTTTCCAAATATTTTCCCAGAAGTATTCATGCAAATCCTCAACTGTAGCACACTGGTACTTTTAGCTCGAGTTTCTTGAAGAGGTTTTGTAGGTTACATGTTTTGTTGGTGTGGCTTCCTGGCTAAAATGTGGGTGACTTGCAGACAGAAGGTAGCCTAACTCAGTGCCATTATTCCTGGAGTGTTGTAATCCCTTTTCTCTGTACACTAGGTTCCCATAATTGACTGAGAAACCAGTTGCAGAGACTTTAGCACATTAAAAGAACTGTGAAACACAGTTTGGGAAGTCTAAATACCATTAATGAGAGAGCAAAGTGGGTCTAGAAGAGGTTATTTTGCAGCATAATTATTCTCATTTTGACTTTGGCTAATTCAGGAGGTGTAACTTGGGTGTTGATATCCTGAGTTAGCTCTATATGGTAACATTAATGCTAATAGAAGAGGGCCAGCATAATATCCATTATTCAGTTATGTCCTACCTAAATCTGTAAAATACCACTTAATCATGGCTAATCACTGGGTAAATCTTGTGCTGATTCTTTACACAGAGGGTGAATTTCATCCTCGTGCAGTAGATCTCCATGGATCCAACATATCTTTTAAGCTGTGCTTTCATATTGTAGAAAGCCATCTCGTTTCTTTCAAGAAATACAGCTATTTTTTTCCAAGTTATGAGTGCTTTTTTTCTTCTTATATTCTATGGCTGCTGAGTGATTCATTTCCCAAATGTTTACAGAGAATATCTACTGGAAAAGGTGATCATGACTTTTTAAAATACCTATTTAAAGAAGACGTCTCAATAGTGCTGTGTAATCCAGTGCAGCTTCTCTCTAGTGACCAGAGCCCATAGTAGAGTTCAATCAGCCTTAGTCAATCAGAGCAAATGATTTTTTTTTTTTTTGGCAGATATATTTGATTATATTAATTCCAAATACTTTTTTATTACAATGTAGCAGATTTTAATTGAAATGGCCAGATGGAGTATTTTATTTTTACTCACCTCTAGCATTGTTTTAGGACAATCTAAATTATTAAACTCTTATTTTATGAATACTATTTAACCATTTTGTGAATATGCAACTCATACAATTTTATCACTAAGATACTAGAAAATTCATCTTGTCTGCAGTCTTACATCCTTTAAATTTAACATACCAAATATAAAAAATGGTTTAAAAATAGATATTAATTTTCTCAGAAGTAGAGTCTAATATTAATTTCTAGGCTTTGCAAATGATACAGGCCATATATAGGTTGTAATTTTTAAATCTTGAAATACTTTGGATCATATTTATTTCACCTTTGGTGTTTGAAATTTAGAAGGGAGAAAAAACTAGAGTGTTTTTTAAATATTTTTAAGTCACGATAACAAATCTTTTAAAGTTTTGGTTTTTTAGTTGTATTTAGTGTGTGTCTTGCTCAGGAAAGATTCTTCACACAGGACAGCTGGGTTTTTTTGTTTTGTGGGTTTTTTTCTTTTTTTTTTTTTCCCTTTGTCAAAAGAAAACTTGTGGTGGAAGGAGATTTATATATACATAGCTGCATCTCTGCCTCCCTTGAGCCAATTTTGACAATATGGCTCTTGTGCAATTTTGAAATTGTATTCAAATGGTAACAGGCTGTGTTCTGAAAATGTAAGTATACATATGGTATACATGTGTGTTTCTACGGATGTCTATGCAGAATATAATATGCAAGCTAGTTCAGCAGGTAACCTGTGCGTCCAAGTTTTGTTGCATTCATACACAAGTAGAATTATTTTCTGATACTATGCTGTCTTTCTGATGTGATGAAATGCTTGAGATATAAAATCTCAACGCAGATGAGCTGTGTAACTTACAAATATCTATGGTGTCCCTGTTTCTTCCAATTACTTTCTTACCATACGTATCCAGTAATAAATTATAGGTGTGTTTGCCAGCCCTGTTCCATCAATCTGAGACCCAAAATTAAAGCTGGGTTCTTAACAAGAAATTTCTCTTATTCAATCAGTTATAAAAAATTTGTTTAGAACTCTGAGCCAGACTCAAATCCAAATCACTCTTTTATAGCTGCATAGGCTTCGCAAAATTAAGGTGAGTGGAAAATAATAAAAATCTGTTCCTGTCGCTAGCAGCAAAGAATTATAGCTCTGAAATGGATTTCTTGCATAAGATAATTATATCCTAATCACAGCTGTGCTTTTCAAAGTTGTGCCAATTTTACAACATTCGTCATTAAACACCTGGGTTTGTGTGTTGTGATGGTGTTTTTATGTTGTATTTTACATATTTGATGAATACTGTAGGAGCGTCTCTCCATATTTTTTATATATCGTTTAAGTCAGCTGAATTTAATGCTCAAAAGCTGATTAATAGCCCAAAGGTGTAAGGTTGCCCATATTCATCCAAACTACTTTTTATTGAAGTGCTCCATAGATGTCAGTGGATTTGTATCAGGCTCCATATGTAATATATATATGTGTACACTTAAAGATTAGAAGGAAGCATTAATGAAGCTTTCTGACGTATATGAAACTTAGGCAGGTCTATATTGTGAAGTATACATTTCAGTGTACTGCAATATTGGGGTTTACATTATGAATTTGGAAAAACGGTTGCCGTTATTAACAAATGAAAGGTGTTTACAAAAGAAGCTTGATGCTGTGCTCTTGTCCGTGTGTATATTGTTATGCGTGGATCCAGGAAGATCTATTGCTCTGTATTGCTAAAAAAAAAAAAAATCCTGGTTAAATCCTTCTAAATACCCACTCAGTTTAAGTGAAGAAACTAGAATATAGAATGAGGCCCACTGAAATGGCACTTGAAAAAAAATAATGCAGCAATATTTATTATTTTCCTTGTAGTTCAAGTTTGATTTTTAAACATATTTAGGAAGAAATAAAAATGTTTTAATGCTGAAACATTAAATGCTTTTAAAAGCCAAAACCTAGATCACATTTCTTTCCAGTATCACAGTGAAGAAGTTTCCACTTCATCTGAGTATTTTCTATTGGCTTTTCTTTGTTGATCTTCTCTGTTGTTTCTGTTTGGCAGTGTTAGTTAACACAGCCTCTCTTCCTTTGTAAAGGACATATTAATCTTCCATATTTGCAGACAAGAAATTGGGGTGGAGGTGGTAAAACTGATGTAATGAAAGTTTAAAAAAAAAAAAAAAAAAGTATAGTGCAGAGATGGAATAAAATCACTGTATTTCAGTCTGACCTTGCTAT
The DNA here is from genome assembly GCA_008921705.1 of Burhinus oedicnemus. Lineage (NCBI taxonomy): Eukaryota > Metazoa > Chordata > Aves > Charadriiformes > Burhinidae > Burhinus > Burhinus oedicnemus. Next base: position 726,741 of record VFFE01009205.1, read on the forward strand.
TGTGGCTACAAAAGCTCCATCTATATGTAATACATATAGTGAAAATTATTTAAAGGGTGTAAGTCACCATCTTAATAGGTGAAGGCACTTCTGTAAGAGGCTGAGGTGAAGCAGGGCCATGCTGTAACAGTATGTAGTTCCTTGTCCAAGTCAGAGCAGGGAATAGCAACAGTGTGCAGCCGTGCATGTATGGTGCTAGAGCTCCTTTGTCTTCTAGTACTTCTCAGATAAAATATATAATAAGAAAACTCATGCAGTTGTTGACCTTTAAATGTATATTATAGTCTTTCATTTCATGGTTTTAAATAGCTATTTCCTTATTATAATTTAATACATGTTATGCCTACAAACCTGGGAAAATTGGCTTGTTCCATCAATTTCAAAGGAACACAAAGTACACTCTGTACTCTGTTGTAAAAGTTTTATTAAACTTGATAGTATTTAAAATAATCTTTGAAAATTGCTGACACAATGATTCTAGGTTCTTCTTGGCTTGTATATAGCCCTAGCAGTGCTTGCAATGAGAAGCTTATTTGCTGAACCGGTGATCATTACTGTAGTCACACCAGTCTCTAGCCATAATGCCTTTTTAGGTCTCAGTGCATTAGATTCAAGAGAAGGGTGAAGATCATCTCAGGGAACAGTTTGCCCTGGGGGATTTCAAGTGAGTAGATAAGAGCATTTAAACTGTTCTGCAGCTGTTGAATGACGGGCATATTTTGTAGGGAAGCCTGGAGTGGTGCTGGGATGGATGCATTGATATAAAAGATGAGTCAGGCTCATAGCTGTCAGCTAAACCCATCTGTAAAGCATGATGAATGGACCTTTGGATATCTTCCTGTATTAACGCATATTGTAGAAAAGAAATCCCTAGTAACACCGTGGATCCCCATCTAATAACCTAAAGAGTTCAGTTTTCAGTGTGAGGGCTGCAAATGGCAATCCTTATAGGACTAGGAAAAGCTAGTTTTTAGGAATGGACATCATGCTCTGATAAATATTCATGTCAAAGCCAAAGAAATTTGGAATTTGCATGAGCTGTGACAGTGACTCTAGTCTAAAAATACCTGTTCTTTTCAATGCCTTCTAATACTTGCCTTGCTATGTACCTTTTTGGTGCTGCAGGAACCCTGCTGATGCCTCTAAGGGTTAATGTGACTGATCAAAAAATGTAAATGCAGCTGGGATTTAGGGCCTGTTGGGCCTCAATAAATTCTGCTATTTCTGAAAAGGTATAAGAAAGGAGTAAAATACTGGTAAGCCCCTTCCTTAGAAATTACCTACTGGTAGATCAGGGCTGGGTAATATCCCTTTTGAACTGAAGGGACATCTAATCTAGAGAAGTTTTTCACAAAGCTTTTATACTGATCTCTATGGGTAAAGACAGTATCTGCGCCGGAGGGGGGAGGGGGGGAACCCTCAAGATTATTTTGTGTAATTTGAACTGCTATTAATTTTTATGTCGTTTTCTCTTGCCCTGTCCTAAATGAGGAGTCAAACCTTTTAATACTTGCCATGATATAAATATTTCATCTTAAGAAGGCAGTGATGAAAGAGAAGGCGACACAGCAATATACATCACTGAGGAATTTCTGCAGAATGGAAATTCCATCATGGCTGCATTTGACCCTCTTCTAAGAAAATTGTTTTAAAAGCCTGGTTATAATCAGTAGTTAGGCAATATGAAATAAAAATATGCATTAGAAAATCATTCTTACGATTGGCATAATTTTTAAATCATTGTTTTACCTTAGACCTGTGGGATCTGGGGCTCATAATGGAAATGGTTGAGATTTTGAGAGTCCTGCTGCAGTCCATCGAAGCCAAGCAGCATAATTCAATGATTGATGGAACTTTTGGGGTGGAAAGAGGAGTGGAAGATGGCTTTTAACTATAGCCCTGTGGTAACATATCTGTGTGTTCTGATACAGCACCCGAGGGGACACTAAACCCTGCCCCCCCCCCCCCCCCCCCCGAATTAATTAAAGCTGTGTGAGGTAAGAAAAGCCTTGTTGCAACAAACCAACAGAAGTGTCATTGGGGGCAAGGGAGAGAAGAAGAGCCCAAGAACTCATCTCTGCTTTGCGAACAGAGTGTAGTAGTCAGCCAAATGGTGATGTATTCTGTGCATTCCTTTTATTTTTCATTTGTTTTCTTGGTTAGCATACAACAAAGAACAGCAGTGATGGTCAGAGCCACAAACCCACAATGACTGTATATGTTACAAAAATACAGACGATGCTTACAGGAAAGTGACACAGCAGATTTAAAATGTGTGGTAATGTTAAAAACGTCTCTGTTTATTCTGGTTCCCACACTTTTGGGAGTTACAGGCACATGCTTCTCCCTTGGCATGAATCTGACAGAGCACTTAGTGCCTACTGAAGGCTAAGTCAAGTATAGCAGCAGGGCCAGACCCTGAGGCCTAAGTAGTGGACTTCATCATCCATCATCCCCTGACAGATGATTTTCCGGCTCTCTGTTACAGAGGGAGAAAACTTTCACACAATGCACAGTAAATATAGATACAAGGAGGGAGAATCTCCTTCAGAAAAATACTCTTGTTCTTATCTGTGACCAAATTATCATTGTTATTAAAAGCATTTAAATTAGCTTTATGTAAGGAAAAAGGTCAGGGAAACAACATTAAATTTAAGTGGCAACAAGGAATCAGGGCTGCACAGTTTCCTGTAATCAGGTTTCCTTGGAGCGCACAATGCTGGGTATTTTTGTAAAAAAGCAATCACAGAAAGAAACAAGCGAAAGTTATGTGTTAGTTTAAACAGAAGTTCCTGTATTTTTATGGACAAGAAGATTTTTTTTTTTGGTGTGAAACCGTTGGTAGTTTGAGGTATCCTGTGTGAGGGCAGCATATTTGAATATTCGTGCTTTTACTTGTATCTCCACCACACCATGTTTGGGAAGGGTGGGGTTCACAGTGGTAACTGGGCTGAATAGGTTTTATAGAAAAGCACGAAAGGGTAAGATACCAAATATGGCCTTTGAGTTTACTTATGTGGGAACAAATATCAGTATAAGGGGACCCTTTGTAATCTGATGGGCTTCATAGTCCTGGCAGATGAAGCATGGACAGGACCCAAAGGCTGGAAACTGGAAGCTGGTATATGCAGATTAGAGAGGAGGCAAGTTTTTAGCTGTCATCAGTTGCTGGAATGGTCCAGGCAGAGGTGTGGCAACTCACTGGAAACATTCTCAGCTGAAACAGGTTAAAGACTTCTTGTTCCATGGATATGCTTATTCATACCAACTAGTGCGTGAAGTAGTGGCCTGTGGTTTGAGGGTAACTCAAGATTCAGTGAGTTCTATGAATCTAGTAGAAATATATCTGACTTGTTATCATCTCGGGCCTGTAAACCCTCCTGAAATGGGATGTGACTTGAGAATATTTATGTCTCTGTTTCCAACTGAAGAATATCTTTCTATCGAGTTTTTACCACTTTGCCTTATTTTGGGCTTCAGAGCACAAGCTGTGTTTATGCTGTCAGAGCTTTGCTATTATTTTGTCCTAGCAAAAAGCTTAAAACTGGCTATCTGTGTGCAGGCTTTTTGACAGTAGACAAAAACGTTTGAATCTGATCCTTGCCACCTCTGTGTTATGTATTTCTTCACCTCACAGGGCAAAAATACTTTCAAAACTGTGAAGTCGTATTGAACTTTGATAAAGCAGCCATCTAAGGACCCAAGACAGTTTTATCTAGTAAAATCAGTGGTTATTTATTATTTGGCACTGTGATGATGACAATGTTTTTTGCACATTGAAGAAAAATGTCTAAGAAATTCTTACATCATCTCTAGGTACTTATATATACAGCCACAAGATAGCCTGAATAAAGGGGTACTTGCTGAAGTATGTTATTGACACTATGGTAAACGGGAGGGATTGTCTGGCATTTACTGTGTATGTCAGAAAATTCAGATCAGTTCCTTAATATTTGCTTTTCCTATAAAGGCCATCCAAACCACTAAAAAGTCACGAGCTGTGGAAGGAAATTTTAAGAGTTCTCATGTGGTCATTGCTAGAGAAATAATTTCCTTTAGTATCCATATGTTCAGCATCTTTGCCTTGTTCTATCTTTGGTAAAGTTGTGGCATTGATTTTTAGGGAGAAGAAGAGAGAAAACTTGCAGATGAAACTTTTTGACTAACCTATTTGAAAACAATGTTATTGAATCATTAAAGTGAGCAGAATGCTCAGTTTGCTACGGGTGTGGAAGCAAGTAGGAAATTCTGCTTCTCTCTTCCTCCTTACCCACTTTCTCCAGCTCCCAGCTGAGGCTGGGGAGGTTTGTTCTTTGTTGTCTTGCCTTTCCAACCAACATAAAAAGTTCAAGAAAGGAGATCCCTCATTTGAAGTGATGTTTCCTAAGTCTCAGCCGAAGCCAAGTAAATGAAAACACCAATTGCTAACCCAAACTCTGCCAAATATAGTGCTTTGGTCCCTTCTTGGAGTGTGACATAGCAAATACTCTGATGATTTTGAGCACTGTAAATAGATCCCAGCTGGCTGTTTTTAAGTGTGTGGCATTTACAGATGCCTTGTCTTCAGCTTTTATATCTGCTAAACTCTGGATTAAACATACATCAGCAAGGCCAAAAGCGTATAATACAAACAGACCTCAATGAGTTCATTAGGTGTGTTTGGTTTTTAGTAGCATTGGACGCATTGAATCCACATTATGTATTTCTGCTGTGAATAGAAGGAAGCATGAGTCTGAATTGGGCTGTGAACACCATATTCCTCTTTGCAGTTTCTTCTCCCCCCCCTCCTCTGTTTATCAACTATTTATAGGTGTTGTAGTTGACATGATCCAAAATACCATCAGGGATATGTATGTATGTGGTGCCTGGTGTCCAAGTCTCTAACACAGCTGATTACCAGGTGGCCCTAACCTGATCCAAGTCAGCCCAGTTTTGAGTGTGGATTGGACAAGATGCCCCCAGAGGTCTCTTTTGGCCTAAGTGATTTTAAGATTCTGTGATTCTGTGTTTGGTTTTCTTGTGTACAGTATTCAGCTAGCAAGATCTCAGAAAGGCAGCCTGGTTTGTCCATAAAAGCGCAATGGCCTTGGGGCATGTTGATCCACCCAAGTTACATCTTGGCAGGAGAAGCACAACCTCTGGTTCCTGTTTTGCCTGCTTTTATAGCTGTTTCTGGGTCTGGTATGGGGTTCTGCCATGATGCAGAGGATTCCGGGTAGGTACTCTTTGCTGCTGTGGTTGAGTAGTTGGCTCAGTAAAACAGATGACTAGATGCTTTGAAGAAGCTTGCTGTGTGTGCTGGCATGTTAGGCAGGCATAATAATAATGTAGGTCTTGCTACACTGCCTTGTGGCATGCTTGTTTGTGAACTCAGGCCATTCCTGGCAGGAGTCATCCTTAGCATTGGGTCATCCAGAGAGAGAAAACTGAGAGAATAAGCTGAGCTACAGACAGGACCCATGTTAGTGTGTTTTGTATACAGCTGTTCACATGCTGAGCACACTAAAAGAGTGATTTAAAGACAGCTACATAGCACTCATCAGTGCTCTGATGTCTGAACCCAGAGATTAAACAGCCGTGTAAAGGAGAACCCCTAAGACAGTGATAGAAAAAGACCATGGTTTAAAGCAGGCTGATGGTCAGTAATTAATCCTATGCTGCCTTGCACTGACCTTCTGCAGCCTTAGCTGTGATTGCAACTGACTTGAAATGTTTTCTGTTTGCAGCTTTAGAAAAAAGCCTTTTTATAAAACAGAATTTTTGTGAGAGTCTCCAACTAAAAGGCCTCATGTGCAGGCACAACCACATATACTTTCTCAAATGCAGAAAGCCTTGACAGCTAAGGCCCAAAAGATGCAAGGAGCGTTCCAGACAGCAGATAGTCAAAAGGAAAGGAATGTTCTTGGCAGTGGTAGAGAGGTCTAAAACACCTTTGCTTTGTATTTTGTTTTGCCTGTTTGGGGATATTTTTCTTCAAAAAAAAAAAAAGTGTGTATATATATAAAAACCTGATGACTTTATATGCTTGTAATGAAGCAGGAAAGTCTCAGTAGTGCAATAGCTAACTGTGATGCAGTTGAACTAATCTAATCTACAATCTAATGCTTGAAGCTTGGGGATGCGAAACCTTCTAGATTAAAGGAGATTGAGACAGAGGTTTGGTCAAGAAGGTCCAATTTCCTAACCAAAAACTCATTGTACTTGTGAATGAATAGTAATTTGACTAATTGTTGCTATACTTGGGGAAAAACCCAGCTGTTCACGGAATGTATTTTTTTTACCCTTTTCTTCTCTGTCCCTCTAGGGAAGTTATGCTTTTTCACTTACTGGCAAAGATGAAAGTAGTATTCATTGAACACTCAACCGGTTTGGTTTAATTTTCCTAGGTTTCTGAGAAGAGAGCCAGAAATCAAACCTGAAACCTGCTGCTGCTAATCAAATCATGACAGAAAGGTAAGAAACTATCTCTTCTTTTATCCTAGAGTCTGAGCTTTGTTCCTTCTACTCCTCACTGCTGCTTACATTTGTATTTCCAAAACTTTACATATCATCTCATAGACACACTTTCCTGGAATTTGAATATCCATCCACAAAATTTTTTGTGAAAGGAAAAAGGTTCAACCAGCTTTTGTGAACTGTAGAAACAAGAAAGTTCTCTATGTAAAAGGCACACTATCACCCATGTATTCTGTTACTACTGCATGAAAGACTTGGGGTGAGGCTAGCAAGACCATTTTTGCAAGAAGATGCCAGATTGACACACATTTTTGTACAACTTGGGAGCATTCAAACTGTCATTTGGTTCTGGGATTAGTGTCTGGTGTCAGGTTTTGTACCACATATTCTACCATAGTGAGTTGTATCAGGATGAGCAAAAATGGACAGGCAATCCCAACTCCAGATTTCCCAGCTCTGTCACTTTTTTGCATTGTAATTTTACTTTTTTACTTTTTTACTTTATGTTTATCTTTGGCTTATTAGGACAAATATTCCTGAGGATAATCCACATCAGCTATTTATGTTCAATAACCTATTCCTATTTGTTCCAGCAATCTCAGCCAAGAACATCTCAGAATTGACATTTTTAAAATCCTTTTGTTTATGGGAAATTTTACACATTGGATTTTCCAAACACTCAACTGGGGAGTGATCACTGCAAACATCTGAGAATACTTTAGCTCTTCTAATTCTCTTATGATGTCTTACTAATATCCAAAGAGGGAACAACTGCTGGTTTTATAAACTAGTCTGCCAGGTTTCTTAAAAAATTGTTAGAGTCTCAAATTTTCTAGCAGACATTTGTATCTTAAATACATTTTCTTTTGCTCCTCCCTAACTAAAGCTAATATATTCTCTTCATGGCATGTGTCAGGACTAGCTTTTTCAGGCATATAAGGTCTATTGTTGGGAGGTTTTAAAAGGACCACAAGCTTAATGCAAGACTTCTGCATAGAAGTGAATTTTGCCTTACTTCAGTCTCTCTTTAAGTAGATGCAAATTGATCACCAAACTTGGAATTCAACTTTGTCTTTTAGTTCTGGTTAAAATAAATGCTACTGAATTTTGAAAATTCAAATGTTCATTAAAATGCATGCAGCACTGCCCCTGGGATCATACGTAAAGTATTTGTAGGTAAGCAATATTAATATACAATTTGCAAAGCAATAACCTGTATCCCAAGTGGAAAAGGAAACACTGTGAAGCCAAAAAGTAAATAATAAATACTGATGAACAGGGACTCTGGAAAATCACAATTGGAAAAAGTGGTAAATCCCAAGGTTTTAGTTGTTTTGCTCTTACTTATTAATTTAGGTACAGAATTTTGCTGTTTTCTGCTGGTGCCCTGGGGGAAAGGTCTTTGTTGCTTTAGACGAAAAAGACAGTTTTCAAAATGTTACCAATGTGTTCTGCCCTGTTCACCCAGACTTACAAAAAAGAAAAAATGCATTTTTGGCAAACAATAGAGGCAATAAAGGAGAGGCTTCTGCCAATTATTATTGGCAATTATCGATACTAACAATTTTCTAGATGCAGCAGGAAAATAGCAAAACAAGGTATTCATTCCTCTGTTACTTCATGGTATGCTGGGTACTGATCCCTTGAAATGCATAGGAAAATGGGCAGGCTTTCTGGGACTACCAGTTCAGAGCAAGTCTTTCAAACTTCATTATGTCTGGCAAGGACTCCAGTCCAGGAAAACACAGAAGTTTTGAATGTATGAAACTGCGCATGGACTTAAAATCAAGCACAGGTAAAAATGTTTTCTGGAACTTCAGTTAGGGGACTCATTTTGATCAATGAATAAATCTATGACTCTTAGCAGAGACACTCCAGTACAAGAATGATGCCAGTGTTTTCAATCACAGTGCCTCTGCCGAAAGAATGATTGCTATCTGACCTACCCAGGAAAAGGTGATATGAGCCACAGTGCTCAGAGAAACCATTGTTCTGATGTTACAATATAGTGAAGTCACTAGAATATAGAAATGCTAAATGATTGTGACCTACCCTCAGAACAATACCATGATGGATGGCTGGGAACCACCCTGAAAGTAGGGAGCAAAATTTTACAGGGGATTGAGTTCCAAAAATGGCCAAACGATTCAAATCTAAGACAGCTATCTAACTAGATAAATAATGTAAAACATCCAGGCTGAACAGAAGTAATTACAGTGACATCAGTGGAAAGAAAAACTAGTTGATGAAGAAAGTATGTAGAAATACCAACAGCAATTAAGGCAAGAGGCCTATAGGCTGAATAATTGTCTTTAAAACACTGAGTGCCATGTGTGTTTCTTACAGAGGAAGTCCAAATGTTCACGGTAGTTTAATGGACAAATTTAAATTTCTATGTAGTAGGAATTTTTCAAAACTGTTTTGTAGTAGTGAAAGTGGCTTAGGTAATGCAATATCCATGTACAATTAAAACAGTAAAATTTTGATTAATTGATTCCAACTCTTATACTTCATTATTAATTGGAAATTCTTATAGACTTAGCTACTAAAGGTGTTAGCCCTACAGGCTGAATTTGTACTAAGGAAGGCAAGAATTTTAAGGAGAGATGTGTTATCCCAAAAGCATGTAATCGTGTGACATCTCAAAATTTTACAAGAGAGCAAGAATCTCCTCAGTACTTCAGCACTTCGTAACATTGAGGTAAGGACTAGATGGGACAGTGATGAGTCAGAATTAAGAAGGATATAGCATCCTATACCTCCTGTTCTAGTGCTCCAGCCAGGGGGATGGATGGACTAAGAGAACTGTGGCTTTAATGGAAAAGCACAGAATTTGGTGGGGTTTGCTTCTTTCAGTCTAAAGTTGGAATTTTGAGAAGAAGAGAGGGCTTGCACTGCATATATGTACAGAAAACACTGCCCACTTTGTGTTCCTCTGGGTCAGTGCATGGATCATCATGTCTTTTTTGTATGTTGAGCTCAGGTGTTTATGGATGGTGCTGGTCTTACCATCTGGTACTTAAATACAAATTGTACTGTTTATTCTGCAAACATTTATACATGGGAGTAGTCCCACTGAACAATAGGAGTATCTATATACCTTGAAGGAGAAGGCCTATGTTATTGGCCCACTCTGTGAGCTGAGCACTCAGCACTTGTATTTTAGGAAAATACTGTGGCTCAGAAAGTAACTCCTATCATTCCTGAGCCAAATTCAGTTGCTTGCTGAACCACAGCACTTTTTTGTGTTGAAAAGAATTACCTTGGTGTTGAGAAGAATTACCTTGGTATAGCAAAAGATTCAATATTTGGTTTTCTAAGCACAATACTTTATTAATAATAAAAAATTGTGTGGGATGAGTATAATACAGCATGAAAAAACCCAGTACTCAGACACTAGAAATGAAGTATGCCAGTGTTTTGAATAAAAAGACTCCTCAAAAATATTTCCACCTTATTGGCATCTCCAAGTCAAAAAAAGAAAACCAGCTTTAAGATAGTGAACCAAAATTCTCTTCCCAGCCATGATATTTTCTGGAAGACAGCTAGCAATATGTATAAAGTAGAGAACACGCTACAAGGCAAGCCAAGCCTGCCTCCTGTGGGTAGTTAATCTATGGCTATAAAATTATATTGTTTTTTGTATTAGTCTTAAATGACTTGTACATATGTCCATTGTTGTCAGCTTAGAAAGTAAAGTTGTGAAACTTTGGTTCCAAATGCTTAAACATTTTGTCATGTGAAAAGAAATGAAAGCAGCCCCCAGTTTCTTCAACAGTTGCATTAAGCCCTAGATGACTAGGTTAGAAAGAAGTCTTTTCTAAGCATTCTTCACAGGGAAGCTGTAGGAAAGTAAGTTTTTAAAACTGTTTAACTCTTGCTGTTCTGTCTGAGCATTGTTTGGGAAGAAGCCTTCTGTCTGCTTACAATGAGCTGATCTCTATATTAATATTATTGCAGGTGCTAAAATTAGGTGGATAATCAGCCACTGACTTATATAAGCAACTACAGTCTTGTTTCAGCAAATAATTTAAGTATTTGAGTTGGTTTAAGGATGGGCTAAAGTATACAATCAATGTGAGTTCTTTGAAATTGGGTGTTACATCAGGTAAGGAGTTCTCTCTTCACCCAGAATCTGGCTGGACAATGAGCCATATTAATAGTAAGGTCTGATAGAGAGATAAGAGTGCAGAGCCAATATAGTTTGTGGCGCAGGTGACTTATCTTTGTATTGGTTCCTCCCTCAGCTGATTTTAGTTTTTTCTTCTGTGGAGGTCTGTCCTTGGTACTGGCTTTTCTTCTTGGGAACAGAGAATCAGAATTCCCTTCAGGAGAAAACACTGCTTGAGTTAAAATATTGCAGAGAATGGTGGGGGACCTTGAGTTTTAGATTTGGGGCAATCAATTTCCTTTTCAGGTTTGAAAAGGAAAATTCTTCCCCCTGCCCCAAGTCTACCTGGGTCAGGCTGAAACCACAAGCACTGGGGGGCCTGAGGGGCCATGGAGGACAGGTTGTCTGAGAAGTGATTAGCACTCTGTGAATTGCCAGGCTGCAGCTGCAGGTAAAGTTGGGAGCATCAGAGACACAAATTTAGTTTGCAGCATCTATTCTCCCATGAAGACTCCACAGCACTAGAGCTTGCAGAAGGAGTGGTGAAAGCCAGCTAGCTGAGGAATGAAATGAGCTCTTTTTTGCTGCTGACCAGTGCTTGCCTTTGCCTACCCCCAGTTTCATCTACTTCCATCTTGCAGGCCATGTGAAGTGGCCTTACTTTGCATTTCCACTAGCTGTGCTGCAAGGCAGAGAAGAGCATACCTGAAGACATGATGCACAGTTCCTCACATGCAGAATGAGCTTTGTGCTTAGACTCTCTTTACATACTCTGTGATTTTGCTGCTCATCTGCATGTGTGTAGGTATTTAAATACTAAAATTGCTTTGTTAGGTACATAGTTAAATCCCCAGAGTGGAAGAAGGGGTCCCATGGGAGTGGCATGAGACCTAGTATGCATGCACAGCTGGCTATTAGACTCCTTTTCAAAGTAGTTTCTACATCTGTTAGGCTTATGGCTTCAGGTTATGCCTGCCAGGTGTGATCTCCTCTTCCACAATTGCAACCCCTTTCTAATCTTGTAACAGTTTTAAGGAACAATTAGAAGTTTTACTCCTTTAAACCAGCTAAAAGATCTTGTCCTAGAAGTAAACAGTTGCAGGCAAATTTAGGCTATTTTACCATTTTTGAGTGGCTTACAGGACTCCAGCTATGGAAAAATTCTGAATTGGAGTGTTCAGTGAACTGGTGAGTGATAAAGAGGCATTGCTTGCTCTTCACAATGTTTGTTGTGTTTCTTTACACAGTATTAGGATAGAAGATCATTAAATATTTTTCATTAACAGGGTGTGGGGGATTATTTTGGAAAGGAGAAGAGACTGCATTTTTCCTTTCCACTTTGGTTCCTACCTTATTCCAAAACAGCAGGGGGAGAATTGCACTGGAAAAAAAAAAGGCTGTGGTGATGCAGTTCAAAAGAACGCTAATGTTGCTGTATATATTGTGTTTCATCACATGTTTTAAAGATTTAGTACTAGAACTAGAAGGTCTTGGGGAAAAGTCCCTTGGGAAGCAGCCTTTTTCTCAAGTTTGTGAACTTAGATATAAGTAAAAGGCAAAAATATACCGATCACGTAATAACAATTAATATGAGAGAGAAGGGTGTGGTGGCTAAGAGTTTTGATTTTGAATCTGGAATGCTCAGCTGTTTTTCTAAACTGTTTAGGAGGAAAAAGGCTTGATTATTTTTTTTAATACATGCTTTTGATTCTTTAACTTTGTAATAGTGGTGTATAGTAATATAATTTAAATGGTCACATTAGTAAATATATGCCTGTAGAAAGGAGTTGGTGGCCGCTGTGGCATAGTCAGCTCAGTTGTTGTGAGAGATGAGGACTAGTTACAGCTTAAAACAGTGGGAGAAAACACCTCCAAAAATGTGGATTTCAAACTTTGTAAACGGCTGAGGCATCAGTGAACTAGTATTGCTTCCAGGCTTGTCGTGATGAGCCCTATTTCAATTCCAAATAGCAAATAGCTTTGTATCATAATCAGTCTTTGGCTGGCATTGTCTTTTCATCTGTGTGCCTACAGCCCTCCATGCTATGAGCCTTCAGCCCTGACTGAGAGTTGTTTCATGTACCACATGTGGGTAATAATACAGGAGGCCTCCATCTCCCTAAACTAAAACTGGTTCTTTATTAAGAGTGCAAAGGTTCTGCATCTGTAGATTGCAACCAAGGTATCTGCACGCAGAGTAGCTTAACTTGTGTCCATACTCCAAAAAAAGAAAAATCGTGTTCTTTCTCCCATTCTGTGGGAGGGTGCTGCAGAAACTGCCATCATATGAATCTTTCAAGAGAATGCACATGCTAGAACAAACAGCTAATAAATGAATAATTTTTAAAATTAGTTGTATCTATACACATATATACACGCACAAGCAAGTATGTTTAAACAGTTGTAGGGAACTCTTTCTGGAGGAAGGTATAACTTCCTATATTGAGATTTCTTGCATTTTATTCCAGAGAGTCTTTTTCTGTCTGTGTTAGAGACGTATTGCTGAGCAAGATCAGTAACTGATCTGGCACTTCCAATTCATCTATTTACCCGTGTTGCACAGAGACTGATGATTTAGTGGAATGAAAGGTGCTTGGTGCTTGCTGCATGTGTTTTCTCCATTGAAACTAGAAACAGTTTAGCAACTTCACTCTGCTTTGCTTTGTAATTTATTGACATGGATTCCTAATGTCATGCTGTTTTTTAAAAAGATTTTTTGGTTTAACAAAATGTAAATAATTGCTTTGTTTTGGATTAAGAGAAGTGTTTATCTTGCTTAAAAGTGATGACATTTTTTGTAATTATATTGTCTTTATTAATACACACACAATAGTTTGTAACATTGATTCTATCTTCCAAAAAAACTAGCTGGTTAAAAAAGTAGAATAGCTAAGAATGTAAAGACAAAGCAATGAAATTAGAGATTGAGAGTCAGCTGATATGATTTAGTTCACATTATTCACTTAGGGAATAAAAATGAATATTTGAAAAATATATTAAAAACCTAAAGCCTCATCATTTTGCAGCTTCTTTTGGCATAAGTTGCCAAGGGACACAACTGTATGTTAGGAAAGAAAATGGTTTCTCATTTGTGATTCTATTAAATAATCCTTTGGTTTATTTAAAATTTACTCCAAAACCTGCACTTTCAAACTTGCCATGTATTTATATGCAAATGCAGGGGCAAATCTACCAACTTACTTTCTGACATTGTTCTTATTTGGAGTTTCTGTATTAGTGTGTGTATCTGCAACATTAATAACTGAAGCTTATAGTACTACTTATGATTGAATGCTGAGTTGGTAAATTCTTTTTTTTTTTTTTTTTTTTTTTTTTTTTTTTTAGTATGCTGGTTTCATGAGTAAATACGGATCTTTTCACATGGAAACAATTGTGTGCAGAAAATTGCTGGAGCAATTTTGGAGGCCATTTTTAATTTAAAAATTTGTCCATGCACAGTGTGCCCTTGTTTGCTGCCTAAAAACATGTTTGAACAGTCAAGTAATATAAATTCTTTAAAAATGGAGTTTTAAAAGGGAAATACTGATACAGTCTTAGCTACTTGCATAGCAATTTTACAAACAGTCCCTCCCATGCATTTATGCTGACTTTTCATTTCTCCTGCTTTTTCCCCAGCTGCAACTGGCTTTTTTTGATGACTATTCTTTTTGCCATTGATTGTTCATGTATTGACAAGAAAATTATCTGCTGTTTCCTTTTTACAGCAGGTTTTCATGAGAATTAAACCCCAAACTAGTTATGTTGATGAGGGAATATTGAATCATTTGGTCAAAATTGATACAGTTACTTTCCAATTTCAGGACTTTCTTAATTTAAAATTTCTTCTTTCACATTTAATGCCTTTTCTTATCTTAATGGTGTTTCTGCCACATTCATCAGTTTTTATGGTACACTGTAAATTGTTCCCAAGTCTCTTTTTGGTGATTTAGACAATTTATGTGTTAACAAAATTGTAGTACAAGAACACAGTCATTTTCTGCTGCATGCCATAAAGTTTTCAAGTAATAACACTTTTCCGTCAAAGATACTGTGACATCCTAGAAAACAGTTTAAGTAGATACTTTACTGCCATTGATTGTGGTGTTTCAGGAGGTTTTCAGTGAAGTCAAGCCCCTAATTAAGCATGGAAAGCAGCTTAGTATCTTTTAGAATTATTTAATCTTAAAGCAGAAATTAACTAAGTTATTTCTCAGAGAAAGTAATTAAAATCCTGCTCATGATTTTAAATATGTATTTCCTTCTTGGTTGCTTCATTCCTTACTAACTGCATGGTTAACCTTAACATATGCACAGGCAAATTCAACTTTGCAGTAATTAGTATGCATTTGAGCCGGGGGGGAGGGATGGGGAAGAAGCAGCATGCATAGCAAGATTTGGTATTATCATATCTATTATCCATGTGTTGCAAAGAGATCACATATGTAAACAGACCTATTAGCAGTATAGATTATTTGCATTATTTCTGTAAAGTTCTTTAATTGCACTAAAATGGAAAAAGAATTAAAGGACAAAACAATGTTAGAAAGTTCAGATAATGCAATGTGAAATCAGAAGTGAAGGAAAATTAAATTGATTCGTGTTTTTAGGAATTGTTCAGAAATCGCATAGCCTATAAATCTCATTGTCACAAGACTTTGCAGAAAGCAAGAGACTTAGAATAGAAACAGAGTTAGACATTAAGTAAGTTAGTAAACAGAGCTAAGAAATAGTAACCCAATAGAAGTTCTGTGGAAATAACAGTATGTGTATATATTTATTTAAAAAGACAATGTGTTCCTGTCAAAAAACAACCAATGATGTATTATAGTTTTGGGTTTTTATCTAGTGAAAAAAGTGTCCTTTTTTTCATCAGTGATTTTGATTTAGGGATTCTTAAGGAGGACAGAGGTCACAAAATTATGGAGTACACATTCAGCCAGAAATAAGCATATATAGAAAGAGATAAGGACATAAAATAATACCTAGCATTTTTGAAGTCATATAAGACTCTATCTGTCCAGCAAAGGCAGTTTCTGGTTGGTGAGGTGTGTAAAAAGATTTTCCATGTGTGCAAGTTTTTCCATAGCTGCATAATGCATGGCTGTTTTTCACCTCTCTGAAAAAGCCAGAGGTAGCCCCACTTAGAGACTTGACAGACAGCCACTTACCTGACCCATAGGAACAATTTCTAATCTTCCGACTTCAAATTTATTAGAGTATGATCTACTGGCACCAGGAGAATTGCACTCCTGTTGTTCAAGAGAAATACGGTGGGAGTTTTATGGGCAGAAGGAAGACTAGTGTGGGTGTACTCTGTCTTGTTGTGGTTCAGACAGCGGCAAGCACATTCCTGGGTTGCCTGCAATTCCTACACGTTTGCCGATTACTTGACAGTGACTCTTGAAGATAACTAACTCTGGTAATAATTACTGCCCTGTCTAAAGATGTTCTATCTTTCCACCATTGTTCTTCAGGGTTTGGAAATAACTCAAGTCATATGCTGGGCTCAAAATCAATAGAGTGAGTCATTTTATGGTTATTTGTGCCTTAATAAAGCTATGGGTAAAGAACTCATTAAGGATCACTTACATTTACATGGCCTTGTCTCTCCTTGACCTGAAAGCTCTATATATCAAGACAATTGAAGTTTTTTATTAGGGCAGCAAGATGTGAAGTTCCCTTCATCCAGTGGTGACTCTTCAGAAAGCAGTCTGTGTAAGAACAAGAAATACTGTATTAAAAGATGCATGATTAATCAGTACATATTTGTTCATGTTTCAACATGATCTTCCTTTCTGGGAATATAGTAGCAATGAATAATTTTTAACATCAGAGGATGCAATCAATGAGGGTTTTGACTGACTAAGGATTTCTAGGTTTTCCCTATGAAAAAGCCAGTTGACATTCATTAGAGCTTAAAAAAAAATAAATTCAATATAACCTTTTTTACTTGAAAACCAAGAAGTTAAGCTGAAAGATGTTTCATAAAAACATGCCGATGCTGCTGAAATCTTTACACAAAAAAATCAAAATGAATTGTCAGCTTTGTAATTTTGCTTCAAGAATGTTGAATGCATCATTTTGTATTTACTGATGTATATTTAATACATACACAATATAAATTACACTTCATATTTTAGTACTGTGAAAGTTAATACATTGATTTCACATTCAGAGGAAAGTATATAATGGTATTAATTTGATCTTTTTTTGTCACAGGAAATTCCTTGTGTTTATATAGAGAGAAAAAAAAAAGGAAAGAAAATCCCAAATTTCCCAAAGAATTCAGATTCTAGATTTTTATCAGCTCTGTGACCATGGCAGCTCTATGAAAAGCTGCTTTTTACATTTAGTAGATACATTAGAGGGTACTATGTCAATTTTTATGATATATTAAAGTAACAAAATGGTGAGATTTTTCTATTTATTTCCCAACAATAGCATAGTTCTGATGACAGTGCGAAGGTCTGCTCTTAAAAGCTCTATAGTTCTTTCTGAATACTGAGCCAAAAGGATGAAGAAGCTGGTTCATTCAGATCCTTGCTGCTGCATAGTGCTCTTTCAAACAGGTAGACTTGAAGTTTTCACTTTACCACTGTCTACCATTTTCTCAGAGTAAGCTGTCTAAAAAAAAAAAAATCACACTTATAACTGGCCCCTTTAATTTAGAAATAGGAGAGCCAGGCAAGCCTCTGTGTAGAACTGTTCAGAGAACTTCCAAGCAGGAAAGGGAGCCTATATCCTCCTGCTGTTGCACATAAGAATCATTACTCCTATGCTCTCATCTTCCTGCTCCATTTGTATGTAACACCCACCAATTCTCCCTTTCCATCTCTTCTCTCACATCTCCATATGCTTCTCAGTTGAAAAAGACTTCTCGGTTAATCTATGAAATGTGTCCGCTGCTCTCTCCTTCAAAGAAATTCCTTAAAAACCAACCATATTTCAATTATAGTGATTCCATACTTCTATTTCTCTGTATCATAAGTGATAAAGAAAATTATTTTAAGAAATGATGCCGCAGTGAAAAAAGCAATGCAACCTTAAGATGCGTTAGGAGTGGTATTTTGAGAGGAAATGCTAGTGCTATTATAGAGGCTGTGATACAACCTCAGAAATATTGTGTAGTGTTGGTCACCCACGGACAGGAATGTTCAGTAAAACTGGAACAGATGTAGAGAAGGGTCATAAGGATTATTAAGGCAATGGAAAACCCTATTTTATGAGAAGAAGCAAAAGGATTTTACATGTTCTTGCATGACAAAATAAAAGCTGAGGGCTTATGGTTTCTGTCTAGGATATCATGGTTGGGAGACACACAGGAAAGTACCTAAACTAACTGACAACATAGGAGAAAACAATAGTTCTTGAACAGATTTTCAATGAAAATGTTTGGGTTTTTTTTTCACGCTGAGACCAGCCAGGGTCTTTATGAAAATATAGGGGGAGAAAAGTTCTGTATGCTTTCATGGAAGCTATATGAAATGCTGGGAAACCAGAACATGCACCCTAGGAAATCCTTTCCTATGAATCCTGCGGCATTGTAAGTTTTCTCCGTTAATAATTTAAGCCTTTTACTTTATATCTCACACATCTGCTGTAAAACATTTAGCCTCATGCTCAGACATTCCTTGTCTTCCACATACTTCCTGTGTGATATCAGGTAGGTCACCATGTCTTTCTGTTTTCCATGTGTACAATGTGTATATTAGTATTCCTTAACTCAAAGGGATGCTGGAAGGATAAATATAGTAATGGCTGTGTTGGCAGAGGCAAGTAAATATTTTATCATAGGCAAGGAATCTCTTTGCATTCATACAATTTCTTTGTTACATGGTATCATTTCTGTCGGAAAGCCTATATAAAGCATGCAAGAATAATAATGAAATGTTTGGTTAGTTCACTTCCAGCTATTTGCATATCTGCATTACCTAGTTTTTATGATATAGAATGTAAAATTATTTGGAGCTTATTCTGGGCTCCCCAGTGTAAGACTGATATGGGCAATCTGGGGTGAGTTCAGCAAAGGGCCACAGAGATGGTTAAGGAGTGTCTGTCTTAAGGAAGGGTGGCTGAGGCTGTTCAGCCTGGAGAAGAGAGGATGCCGGGAGGACCTTGTCAATGTGTGTAAATATCTAATGGGGTGGTAAAGAAGATGGAGGCAGGCTCTTCCCAGTGCTGCCCAGTGACAGGGCCAAGAGGTAATGGGCACAAAATTAAATAGAAGAAATTTTATTTAAACAAAAGAAAAAAAACACTTTTTCACCTTAAGGCTGGTTGAACACTGGAACAGGTTGCCTAGGGAGATTTGTGGAGTCTCCATTATTGGAGATATTGAAAGCTCAACTGGACCTGGTCCCTGCTCCAACTGACCCTGCTTGAGTGGGGGTGAGTGTTGGACTAGATGATCTCCAGAGGTCCCTTCCCACCTGATCTGTTCTCTGTGATCCTTTGTGTGACAATGAGTAAAAGAAAAGAAAAACTTCCTCTTGTAAAATTTCTGGAGCGAGTGAATCTTTATATATTTCATACATACTGTTAAACTAAATACAGCAGGATAGAAACCTGAGATTTGATCATTCTTAATAGCTCTCTGCTGCCTAAGTGCATGGCAGCTTGAATAAAGTGTGAATGGTGGATTTTATACCCAAGTGTCACTTGGACTTTTGCCATTGACTTCTGTGCAGTCAGAATTTTAGTGTAAATGACTCAGTGGAGAGCTACTGTTGCTCTTAGAGCTGCTGTTTTCTTTTCATTCTGGATCGGTATTTTTTTTACTTCTCAAAAGGGAAGGCTTAAATCTGTATACTATACAATTATATAATGACATTTTTGTTTTATGCTTTGTAAAACAAAAACAAATGTACATCCTGTAACAAGGATCTGGCAAGAAGAAAACAACTTGTGGCTTCTACATCAATCTTATAAAATAAATGTAATCCCACTCTGTAAACAATGGAGGGTTAAGTTTGTCTGAGTTCAAATTTTCTGTAGTGACAACCCAGAACTCCAAAGTAGCAGACTCTTTCCCATCACAGATATCTTCCTGATTAAGTTGCTTCACAAAATGAAAGCCTTACTCTTCTAAATCTTAAAGGAGTATTGTAAATATATATTTTTGTTCCAGCAATGTAATTCTTCCCCAAATAGTAGAAACGTAGAGAAATAAAGGCAAGAGGGACAATGGTTCCTTGAAGAAGCGTTTTATCTTGGCATTTGCTTGTGAGGGAAACATTCACCTGCATCTGAGAGGTGAACCATGCTGTGAGGTGCACTGGAATAGCTCTAGTCCCAGTTTATAATTCCAGTGACACTTTCTTTTGAAAACTTTCTAAACATCTTGTTAAGGCAAGATTCACAATTTTTTTAATCAGCTGAACTATCTAAAAAAGAACAACATCAAGATCTGTCCCAGAGGGACTCCTTCCTGGACAGAGCTTTTTATTTCATGATGAGAGACAGAATCAGAGCTGTCCGAATAATAAAAAACAGATTCCTGAAGTGTTTTTTGCGGGGGGAAGACTCAAATTTGATTTATTGCTTATGGTAGGTCTGATTATCTGTTGTTGTGAATTTTCATGTGGCCGCTGGTATATGTCAAAATGTTGTGAAAGTTTAATAAAAGTTTGAACGTGAAGTGCATTTACATTATTTATTGTTCTACTCCACTTCTGTTTAAAAAGTAATAATAATGTGCTATCCATTCAGACAGCTGAAAGTATTCAGTAACTAATCAAATGCCATTAATGGCAAAATGTGAAAATGGAATACAAAACAATTCTCCCCAGGAATACTTTTAGACTTAATTGGTCAGATAAGATCTGTAAATTACAAACACATTTACAGAAATTAAAAGCTACTTATGAAATGTTTGTAAAAGATTGCAATCAGTTTGGGTTTGACCCCTCAAAAAGTATTATGTAGCTAACTCATTAACCTACATTAGCTAGTCACATCTCTTATGAAATAAAGCAAAAAACCTAGTCATATGTACTGTCCTTGTGAATTTTTAATGCCAACCACAACAGGGTTTATTCAGAACCAGTTGTCAGTCCTTATAAAATGGCAGTGTCTTGTAAAGCACTGAGAAGGAAAGACGAATGCTTGTAATGAAAAACTAAGTTGTATGTAGTATCAAACTGGACAGTAACTCCAAAATGCTCTGTCAGTTGGTCTACCAACACATTGCTACGTGTGATGGCATTTCTCTCTTTAGAAGGTAACTTCATGATTTTTGTGACAACACTCAAAGAGCACTTCTGTGACCTCATTTGCATTCACTCCTTCAGAAGTGATTTAACTGCCATGGTTATTCAGTCTGAGGCATGCTTCTGGTGGCACCTCCAGTGTATTCTAAACTTGCAATAGTAAAAATGATAATGTTTTAAAGTGCAGAGTGGGTTTTTTTGGTTTTGTTTTTTGTGTGTTTGGTTTTTTTTAACCATCAAAAGCATGTTTCCCCTTTACATGCTTGCTTAGGCTGCCGCCATACAATAGAAAGTTAGCAACTAGCATATCAAGGTTGCTTCTCAGACTGTATTAAGTATACTGAATTTTGGAAAAGATGGGGAAGAGAGATCAATGGAGTTGCAGGTGTAAGCATTAGATAATATGTGGAGTGGATGTTTCTCATGGAGTAAAATATATTTTCCATCTTTCTGGGCTTCTGAGGGGCTCTGGCAATGCCCATGCTTTCTTCTGTCTGCCTGTTCTTATTTTTTATGTTAGGAAGAAAGGACTTACAAGAACAAAAGACCTAACTAAAGAAATGTACAGACAATGTGATGGCAAGTGAATGCAAAGTAATGTATACTGGAGGGAAGGAAATAGTCTATCACTGTACTTTGCACTCTACTAAATTAACTGTGTCAACTCAGGCAAGGGAATCCGCTATCACATTAGACACCTCAGTGTCGACTTCACAATGTGAAGATGTAGATAAAAAATTAGAGAATGGTGAAGTTGCAAGAGGAATAAGTGACAAATAACAGAGTAATGCCATGGGCAGTCCTGTCTGAATTAATGCGTGCAGGTACTGATCACCGGCTCTCAAAATTACAGAACTGAAAGGGGTGTTGGAAAAGTTGGTGAAACAAAACGTTGAGGAAGGGCTGCAGCCAGATGGAAAAGGTTGGCTGGTTTGCCTTGCAAAGAAGGGGTGACCGTTTCACCAGAGCTGGGAGGGTTTGGCAGCTCTGCCTTTCATGGGCAGGATCAGAGCTGAGGTCTGTTACTGGTCTCTACAGAATTCACACCAACTATTAGGAGGAAAACGCTATGGTTTTAAAGGCTATTCTCTGAAGTTTTATGTCCATTGGGTTCACCAATTCTAGATTTAAGAGTGAGCTTTATTATTTTAACTAGTTTATAAGGCGACAATATATGTGCCTCTATATATTTGTCCAGCAGAGTTGCTTTTTTTTTTTCCCTACTAAGCTTGCTCTTCTAGAATGTTGAACGCATGGAAAAAAAAAAATTATTGGAAATTATTGTATTTGAAAAGGGCCTTAGCTATTCCCCAGAAAGAAGAGAAGCGAACACAGGGTCAATTTACAACCTGACCTGAAAACACAAAGTTGATAATCGGCCATCATTGCTTATTGTATCTATGATCTGATTTGTTGAAATACTCAATAAATCCACTATTAGGAGAAAAAGTGCTTACATGCATTTTTTTTTCTTAAAAAAAAAAAAAAATTAAACAAAAAAAAAAAATTAAAAAACAAAA